>CATIWQ010006842.1:0-27514 GCA_949673415.1 Euphorbia schlechtendalii
GCTTACGATGGATTATCTATACTCAAGATACATAGATTTAAATCTGTACAGCTTCACTAGTTGACTATTATTAATGTTCTAACGCATGCCCTTGTAGAAAGTCTAAATTTTGTTTCCTTGTGTATGGTTTTAAAAAATATATTCATTAATGAGTTGTAAGAAATATGTAAGCTCCCTTCAATCCAAATAGTGATAGTTAATTTGGTCCTTATGGCCATTGCATTAGAGGGACCTTCTATGCACAACCATTACAATAGGCAGACCTGATGCAACAATTGTTTATGTACATCATTTCATTGCATTAGGTCTTCCTAATGTAACGGTTATACAATACATCCGTTGCATTAGAGGGGCCTAAGGTAATGGTTGTACAAACAACCATTGCAATAGGCCCCTCTAATGCAACGGTTGTAACACAAAATTGTTGCAGTACATTAACCTAATGCAACGGTTATAACATTACCCAGCCATCGTATTAGCTTGATAAAAATGCTGCAATAGGTTTATTGCAATGGTTCATCCTAATTGTATGAAACTGTTGCATTAGAAATTGATAACCGTTGTGTTAGACCTAATGCAAGGGCAACATTCACAACGGTTAGGTTTTGGCTAATGCAATGGCTCTAAGACTTATTGCAACGGTTATAACACCTATTGTAATAGAAAAATGGTGTTACAATTGTGCACTTATGTAGTAGTAGCTAGTTGTACAATCCATAGCACTCCCCCATTAAGCAAGAGCATAAATATTGATCATGCCTAGGTTGGTACAAATGTAATTGAACCTATTACCCGTCAATGCCTTAGTGAACACATCAGCTAGTTGATTTCTAATTCTGGCATGTTGAGTTGATATCGTACCATCTTCTAGTTTCTCTCGGGTAAAGTGACAGTAAACCTCAATATGCTTAGTTCGTTCATGATATACGGGGTTGTTGGTGATATAAATAGCCACTTCATTGTCACATCATAAAGTCTTTGTTTAGGCAAACCCAATTTTTTCAAGTAAGTGATGTAACCACACATTGTATTCAAATTCTACACTTGTTGAATGTGATACCACTATCTACTTCTTACTCTTCCAAGATACAAGATTACCTCCAACAAATACACAATAACTAGTCATGGATCATTTATCTATTATATAACCAACACAATTTGCATTTATAAGTCCCTCTATCATATGATGACTTTGGTTTTGGTACAATACTCTTAATCTAGGTACTCCCTTCAAATGTCTCAAAATATTAGTCAAAGCATCCCAATGTGATGTTCTTGGAGAAGATACGATCTGACTAACCACACTCATTGGAAATGCAATGTCAGGACGCGTAATAGTTAGGTAATTTAGTTTCCCAACAATCCTTCTATACCTTTCAGGATTTTCAAGTGGATCTCCTTTTAGTTTTAACTTCACATTCGGCAACATTGGTGCACCACAAGTCTTTGCTTCAATCATTCATGCATTGTTTAGTAGATCGAGATAGTATTTTTTTTAGAGTCCAAAAGATACCCTTCTAACTACGTAGATCTTCAATCCTCAAGAAGTATTTTAATGATCATAAGTTTTTTGTTTAAAAACAAGCACCAAGGAACTCTTTTAGCTTTAAAATTTCTATCTTATCACTTCCAATAATCACAAGAGCATTCACATACACAACTAGCAAAATGCAACTTGAGCTAGATGAAGTGAAAAACACAAAATGATCATATGCACTTCTTTGTAAACCAAATTTAGTAACGATTAAACTAAATTTCCCAAACTCTGTCCAAGGAGATTTTTTTGGCCATATAATGATTTTTGTAACTTGCAAACATTATCAGAGTCCCCCTGAGCAATAAATCCAGGTGGTTGCTCCATGTATACCACTTCGGATAGATCCCAAGTAAGAAATCATTCTTCACATCAAAATTGATTGAGATTCCAATTATAAGTGGCAGCTAATGAGATAAATAGTTGAACAGAAGAGAGCTTTGCAATAGGATAAAAAGTCTCAGAGTAGTCAAATCTATAAGATTGAGCATAATCCATTGCAACATGCTTTTAGTCAAGAGATTGAACTATCTGGATTCATCTTAATTGTATAGACCCACTTACAACCAATAGCTTTCTTTCTTAAATGTTGTTTCATGAATTCCCAAGTTTGATTATGCTCAAGTGCCATAATTTCTTCTTTCATTGCATTTTGCCAACTTGGATGGGATAATGCTTTTACTATAGACTTTGGAACAATAATGGAGTCTAAAGAAGCTACAAAGGACTTAGATGTGTGTGATAGAGTATCATAAGAAACAAAGGCGGAAATGGGATAAGTACAACTACAAGTACATTTACCTTCACGAATGGCAACTTGTTGATTAAAGCTTGGGTCAAGGGAAGGGACAAGATCTTGAGATCAAGCACCGGGTGTCACATTGGTGTCCGAACAGGAAGATGATACCTCAATCGTCCGTGGTTTATGAAGTGAATAGACATAATGAATTACTTGCTGAAAAATTGGAGTAGATTGTACTTGCTCACTCATAATATCAATCAAGAACTCATTTTTTGAGGTATCTAGAGAGGATATAGAATCAAAAGCAACAGAACTAAAGAATGAAGTACTTCGAAAGAATGTAACGTCCGATGAGACTAAATAACGTCATAGAGGGGGAGAATGACATCGATATCCATTTTAATGATGAAAATATCCCAAAAAGACATGTGTTGGAGATTTCGGGTCATGTTTTGAAACCTGAGATCTCGTATCTTGAACAAAGCAAATACATCCAAATATTCGTGGAGGAAGAGGAAATAAGACTTGTGATGGAAAAAGAATAGAATAAGGGACCTGACCATTAAGAACAGACGAAGGCATAATTTATGAGGAAACCAGCAACGGAAACTACATTAGCCCAAAAGGGTTTTGGAACTTGCATATGGAACATTAGCGATTGAGCAACTTCTAATAGGTGTTGGTTCTTTTGCTCAGCCACTCCACTTTGTTGAGAAGTAAAAAGATAAGAAGTTTGGTGATTGATATCATGTTGTGAAGTACGATGTGAATGTGCTTGAAATATGTTCTCTTTGCATTATCACTTCTTAAAATACGAATGGGTTTGTTGACTTTCTTTCTAATTTCAGAATGAAAAATACAACTTTGAAAAAAATCATGAACGATTTTTCATTAGATAAAGTCAAGTTAGTTGAGAATAATCAACAACAAAAGTCTCAATGTAACGAAAACCTGATTTTGGTAATAGTGGAACATTAATAGTGATTATAGAAATTAGCTTAAATAGCTTTTATATCTTTCCTAATTTAATGAACAATATCGTGTATATATACATGTAATTTGTACATTTAGATATATAACAGGGTTTTCCAATTCTCTGTTTATCACATGGTATCAGACTAGGTTTTGTTCATAATAATTCTGGCATTTCTGGAGTTGAGAACTCTAAGGCTTGTGTTCCTGAGTTTTGGTGCTTCTCCTCTCTCTTCAAATACTTCATTTTGTCTCACCGCTCCTCCATTGTAATCTCTGGCCACCGATCTAGCAAGATTGTGAAATCTAGTGACAAGAAAATCCCAGTCTTTAGTTATGCACCACCATCCTGTCTAACACTCTATTCACGTGCCGGCGTGTGACAAAATGTGCCAACTCCGTTGAAGGTGAAATTTCGATGGAAGTCTCGGTTTCCCATCTATGGCGAGCCCATCTAGTTAGTGTTTTGTTTTAGATTCATTTTTTGGTAGTTTCTGTACGGCATATCTGCGTGTAGGGTATTTCTATTTTTCGCCCTCCGGCATTGTTTAGATCTATCTTAATCAGTCTCTTCTTCACTTGGAGTTATTTCAGGGTTAAAGATTTGGACATTTTAGGGCCTTGCTGACTTCAAAATTAGATAGATGTTTACAACTGAATTATCTTGTGTTTGTGGTCCTTCTTTTGGTTTTCCATTTTTTGATGGGTCTGGCTATTTTAATTTAAGAAAAATGTCTCAATCAATATTAATGTTTATTAATAAACTAATGGCTTATCTTTCAACATCTTCTTCGTGTGGGGTTATTGATTCGAGAGCCATGGATCATATGACTAGTAATGCTGATAAGTTGACATCTGTACAGATGGTACTCAATTTGCTAAGTGTGACTTTTGTTAATGGACCCACTACTTCTATAATCGGTGTGGGGATGGCACAACCAACTCCTTCAATCTCCCTATCTTTCGTTGTATGTTTCTCTCAATCTCCTTTAACCTATTATCTATTAGAAAACTCATTAAGGATCTAAATTGTTGTCTTTTCTTCCATATCCATTGTATTTTTCAGGATATTGAAACGAAGTAGATTATTGGTAAGTGTACCATGAAATATGGTCTTTATATTCTTAATTCTTTATCTATATTCTACCTAAATAAATGGTATGTGTTATTACCTCTTCATCCCTTTTCCAATTTCATTGTCATTTAGGTCATGCCCCTATTAGAATCTTACATCATTTTTACCCCAGTTTAAAAAATTAGTCGAAAATAAAGTATGAGTCATGTCAACTTGCTGAACACCATAGAGTTTCCTATCCTATGCGTACCAATAAATAGGTTGATATACCTTTTTCTTTTGTCCATTTTGATGTTTGCGGACCATGTCCTGTTTTGTCAAAATTTGGTTTTTGTTATTTCGTAACATTTGTGGATGATCATTCCCGTGCTACATGGTTAAACTTTATGAAAAATTGTTCAGAATTATTTTGTGCCTTTCATTTTGAAGTTTAAACTCAATTCAAATAACCTGTATGTATCCTCCAACGTGATAATGCTAAAGAGTATCTTTCATCTTCCTTCAATACTTATCTCTCTGTGAGCGGGCGACATGGAGCGGTGGGCCAAGAGCGTGAGGAGATGAGAGGCGCGGTCCACCGGGGTGTTTGAAAAAGTGAATCGGGTCGTGCGACCCGGGAAAAGGTTGAAAGAGAAAGCGAAAAAGGTTTTATATCAATTCAAACCTGAATCCACCGTCTCTTAGTGTGGAGTCACCACCTGGATTAGCTCTTTCCAGGAATTAGAGTCCTGTGAGACTTAACGTCAGGGGGACGGCCCACTAAGATACAGAGATTCGGGACTGGGATAAGTTGCTATTGTTTCTTAAGTGATCACATTATATTACATCTACAGAATACCGTATTTTCTTAGTTATGCATATTCACACTTAGGTCATTTTTAGACTTTATATGCATGATTCACGTATTGCAAAATAATAAACCATCCACAAAGCAATAAGTAAACGTGGAAAATAAATGCGAAAAATAAAAATTATAAGGCTTTCAAAAATCGGGAAATGCAACTGCTCGCTACCCTATTAATTACATTTCCTCAAGAAAAATGAAATTGCGATACCCAAAGGAAAATTAAAATCCTACACATACATCTAACCTGCATCCACAAAGGTTAGCACAGGGGATATCACATATGTTCGATTTGATTTTAGCGAGGCCTGTGTGGCCTAATTAAAACATCGATGGTTTAAAGTTGTTACTTTAAATAAAAATAGTTCATTTTTATTTACACTTATGTTGATCAATTTTATTAGTGAAAATGATCGCATGGCATAAAGTGAGGTCTGTTGTCTGGGAATAATTTTAATTCCCTTTATTGGGGTATTCTAACATAAAAATTAAAAAGAAATAAAATAGAAGATTGAGATGAAGAGAATTATTACAACATTTACAATAATAAATAAAATAATTCCTAGTTTCACAAATAAAAAAAATCAGAAAAAGATGAAGCAGATGATGAGCTCAGAATTCGTAGTTCTAGGAACTCAAAGGCTTATCCTTGCGTTATGAATCCACTTCGTATATCCGTTCGATCCCTGGGAGTGTTCCTTGTTCGGTTTGATTTAATTATCATTTAATGTGGAAAAATAAGTGTTTATTTATCCAAATGATAATCAGACTCAGGTTTTAAATTTGTTTTAGACCCGAGAATATCTGAGGATATTTGAAGAAAAAAATGAAGAAATTTGATTTTAAGATGAAGAAGTTTGGAATCCAAAAGTGTTTTGGATCCAAGAAAATGTTAAAAGAAAAGAAAGTATTTTTGTTGTATTTGTCTGTGTTTCATTTATCTGTAAAAGAGAATTTTTCTCTGAAATTTCGCGCCCCCTAAATCCAAAAATGTCTGACTATTTACAGAAAAATCCTGGAAAATCCAAAAAAGGAAAAAAATTTTGGCGGGGTCATAAAAAAGTTTGTTGACCTCGCCAAACTGGTTAGCGAGCTCGCTAGAGAGGCTGGTGAGCTCGCCAACCCCTTTGGCTAGGCTGGCCAGACTCGCTGGCAAGGCTCGCCAGAAATGGCAAGGCTCGCCAAGGAGTTTGGCGAGCTCGCTAAACTCCATGGTGATGCTTGCCTCTGCAATTTGGCTAGGCAAGCCTCGCCAACGGGTCTGGCGAGCCTCGCCAGTATCTGGGGTGCCTTGCCAGGCCCCTGGCGAGGTTGGCCAAGCCTTCTAGCGAGCAGTGCCTCGCCAAATATCGACGAGGCAGGCTCCGGATCCGGTTCTCGACGGCTTTTTCGAATTTTTTTGTGTATTTTTATATTTTTAGTTAATTTCTGAATTAAAGACCTTTTAAATTCAGCGACGAGGAAGACTCCCATTTGAAGATCGTTGAACGGTAAAAAAAGTGTGATTCGAGGATTAATATCCTGAAAAGCTATCATCATTGAATGCGCGAGCTGGTACAAAATTCCATGCTCACAACTGCCCTTCGTGTGATAATTGCAGGTTGTATAACCAGTATTATCTCACGAAAAGAGCGGAGGGATTGAGAATATACTTGACCGGTGTAGCTGGTGACTTCTTGTTCCCAATTGGTGATGATATAGGCCTTCCTTTCTAGCGCTGTGTCTTCATAGGGTTGTCCATCTCCTTCTTCAGAATCCCTTAGGTACTTGATGCCCCTTGTGGGTGGGTCGACCGTTTCTTTTTGTGGCGTCCCTATTGTAGTCGGCAACCGTTTCATTCTCCGGTTGATAAATGAGACTGTTTCTTCCTTCATCCATCGAGATAACCATTTCCTTCTTTAGTTATGTTTTGAATTTCCTTAATAGGATGTTGACTTGTTTTCGAAAATTGCTCCGTGATGTCGCAATGTTGACTTTAGGCTTGAGTGGGCCATCATCTTGTTTGTAGGTTCCTCATGTGGAGGTGGGGGTTCTTGTTTATCGGGATAGTGTTGCCCTAGTTCGGAATCGTTTTTGCTTGTAAATTTCATGATGCTAATGTAATGTATGAATGTTTTTATGCATGAACAATTTTTATCATATGATGTATGTTCGTTTGTTATAGGCGTCGTGGGCTTCATCCATTGAGGAGCCTTCTCTTGTGCTGGTGCATGGTTGCCCCTAGGGTTTATCTTGTTGGGGATTCCATTGATGACTTCCTCAAAGCGATGACCATGGGTTCGTTGAATTAGATTTAAGTTCATAGGTAGGATCTGATTTGAAGAAAGTTTGGATGAATCGTTGATCCCACATTGTGTTGGCAATGATCGCTTGGAAGCTGTTTTGCCTGAAGTGTTGAAGGTATATGATGCCTCGTACCATTCCGAGGAAGAGATGATGAATTTGATATTTCTTTGGTTCTAATTTCCGCATAGATCACCCTTACGAGTTTTCAATCTATTGAACCTCGTCTTAATTTTTTCATGGATCGCCCTTTCAGGTTTTCAATCCAGCAGACTCATTTTTCTTTATTTTATTTGTTATTTTTTAAATTTTTTGAGTTGTCGACGTGTTCAATGATTTGACTCCTTCTTTGTGGAATTGCGCCAGTTGTTTGGTCTCATGAATGGTTATGATGGATTTGTTGACGTGTTCAATAACCTGACTCCTTCTTTGTGGTATTGCGTCATTTGTTTAGTCTCATGAATGGTTGTGATGGAGTTGTTGACATGTTAAAAAATCTGACTCCTTCTTTGTGGCCCTGCATCATTTGTTTGGTCCCATGAATGGTTGTGATGGAGTTGTTAATGTGTTCAACAATCTGACTCCATCTTTGTGGCATTGCGTCATTTATTTGATCCCAACTTGCTTGGTCGACATTATGGCCTTATTCTAGCTTCGATTCTTTTAATCCTTGCGTGCTTCTTTCTCTTGGTTGAGTCGATGGATGTTTCGTGCTTAGAGATCTTTCCATTGATCTTTTATCCTTGTATGATGAGGCAATTGATATCACGCATTGTCTAAGTACATGTATTTGTCTCTCACTTTCTCTCAAGAGTCAAATCATTTGAATTTATTATGGGGAATCCATTTACACCCAAATTAATTTCATGAAATGATGTGTCACATGTGCTAAAAACATTATGTAGATGTCATTGATAAAATATCAAGCATATAAACAATGTTCAATTTATCCAAAAATAATTCAAAAGAAGCCTCGTAGGTTAAGTAGCTAAATGCTAATTTATTACATCATCAATCATGGGTGCTAATCCCCCCTAGGATGTGTCCATAGATTCAAAGTGCTCCATCCTATCCGCCTTCTCAAACAATTCTTGGTAGCTCGAGAAGATGTCTGACCCAAACTTATTTCTATACGATGGCAGTGCACCGTCTAGTAGCTTGGTTATCATCTCTGGTAGAGTTAAGCGAGCTCGAAGCCTGACCTGTGTGGCCATCCAACATGCATAGTAGGATTTGAAGCTCTCACCCTGCCTTTGCCTTATAGCCTCCAAATGTTGCATTGTGGTTTTCATTTGAGAGTTGAAACCATAATGCCCCAGCATAGCCTGAGCAAGGCTATTCCAATCAGTGGCTATATCCAGCGGAAGGTGGCTGTACCATTCATTGACTGGGTGGCCCAAGGTGACGATGAAGAGCTTACCCATCATTTGATAGATGACCCTCAATGCTCTCATCACTTTCTGATAATGCGTCAAGTGAGAGTGCGGGTCGCTAGATCCTAGTTACTTCTCAAACTATGGCATTGTGAAGTTTGGGGGCAAGCTGTCTTCATCCTCGATTATCGGTTATGCAGGGTATGTGTTCCTTAGGTGGCCACCGTGAATGGCCAAGAACTGTTGCCATAGTTCCGCCATGCCAGGTTGTTGGAGGATGGCATTCCCTATGCTTGGATAAGAGCCATATTGCCCCTGGGGATATGTCACTAAATGGGGTAGTTGAGGTGCCTGGAACTGTGAGGTGACCGACACATACTCCAATTAGGAATTGGGTGTTGGGTCATTCCTTAGTAGAAAGGCCTTGGTGTGAATGCTGGCTGGATAGGATGACTTTATCCTGCCCCGAAATGGTAATAGGTAGTAAGAGGTAAGGGTATCATGTGTGAGGTGGGAGGTTCTCCTACTTCAGGCCATCTAGTTGGATTGCCACTGTTAAGGGTGACCTCCGAGATGGAAACTGCATTCTATGTCCTCCCAACATGTTGGCGAATGAGCGATGCTAGTTGTTCGCTATTGGTAAAGGCATTCAGGGCAGCTGCAATGTCGACGCTTACTAACGACTGCTGAGAATTTTCTCCCGTAAGGGTAGGGTGATCTCCCCTCGTACCTTATTCTCATTGATTAGCCATGGAAGATGTGTGTTGAACCGAATCTGAGTCTGAACCTGAGTCCTCACTTGAGTTAGTGTATGGAACCCCCTCTAGATTGGCCACAATTGGGGAAACGCGGACCAGGTGGCGAGCAGTCCTCTTCCAAGCCCCTTTGATACACGAGCAGAATATTAGACCGTGCATGTAAGATTCGTGATATGATTCATGATGCGGGTAATGCATGAGATTTTTTTAATGTTATGGCTACATTCACAAGGGGTTAGCATGCCATGATGTGAAATAACATGTATGTCAATCCATTTGAAACAAACAGGTTAGTCGTTAGGTAAAAATGAAAACGTGTGAAAATGAAAATCCAACAACGGGGGTTGGATTTGAGACATGTACAATGTCTGTGTAACATCGTAACATGAGTGGTGTAAGCTACCTGTGTGGTAATAGGTCAATGGTTTGAGGTTTTGTACTATGACTAGGTCTCATGGAATGAGGAGGTCAAAACTGTTTCGAGTAAGCTATGTGACATACCTTAATAAAATGAAAACAACTACCATATGTAGCTACCTAATGAATGATTTGGTTATTTTACCCAATTAGGGTGGAGTTTCGGATACCTATGTGGTTATCACTATTTGAGGGTATGTGGTGATACGTGAATTATTGCCTCGTGTGGGCGAATGATTCGGGTATGAGGCGTATACCCTGGTAAGGTAAGACTTTTGAAGTAAGTTTCCCTCTTGTGGGCTTAGGTTAGGACATTACTTGAGATATCCTTTAATGTGAGAAAAATGGTATTGGGTAGGTATTTGCCCCGTTTTCCATGTACAAGCTAATAGCGGGATGTCAACTGGGCATCTCGCTGAAAAGGGGTAAGTGATATTCCTAAGTGGCTTTATGTTGTCCTAGGGCAACACGATCTATAGTGTCAACTGTGCCTAAGTGTTTGTGATATTGGTTTGGTATCGTGATATGTACATTTAATATCATGAGTGTGTGCATTCAAGTGTCTGCACTAAGATTCATGGTTAGTATGACATTTGTTCAGTGATGAATTGAAAGTAGTGTACACATAGCACATAGCATGCAATGTCCAAACTTCCAACCATACAACTCCCACGTGTAGGGTTTTTGGCTAGTCTCTATCCTAAGTTTGGTTTATCTTAGTACCATGAAGATACTAAGGAGAGCACCTGTAGAAAAATATAATGCATGTTGTTGGGTAACACCCTAGGGAAAATGCCTATGGCTTATTTACATGAGGTTTTAAATGGGTTACTAATGTAGAAGGTTCTTGTTTCACTGAATTACACTCCAAGCCTCTGCCCAAATGGGTTAAGGGAGGTACATGCGATATGGCAACAAGTGCTCCACCCACTCGAGTACTATCTTTTTTAAGGGAGGCATATTAGTACAAGAGAGAGCTTCACGGTAATGGGGGTACCTTAGACTTATAGGCTAAGCTCTTCTATTGCAATACGTTATCATGAATATGCCATAATTAAGAGTAAAAGGAATAATGTGATCAATAATTTTCGACACTTATCCAAAATCTAAAACCTTTGAAAAACAAGTTTTTAGAAAAATCCTCAACGGAGTCGCCACTGTGAGCAGGCGACACAGAGCGATGGGCCGAGAGCTCGTGGAGATGAGAGACTCGGTCCACCGGAGGTGTTTGAAAAAGTGCACCGGGTCATGGGACCCAGGAAAAGGTTGAAAGAGAAAGCGAAAAATGTTTTAGATCGGTTTGAACCCGAATCTGCTGTCTCTTAGTGTGAAGTCACCACCTGGATTAGCTCTTTCCAGGAATTAGAGTCCTATGAGTCTTAACGTCCAGGGGACGGCCCACTAAGACACAGAGATTTGGGTCCGAGATAAGTTGCTTATTTCTTAAGTGATCACATTATATTACATCTACAGAAAAAAGTATTTTCTTAGTTATGCATATTCACACTTAGGTCGTTTTTAGACTTTATAAGCATGGTTCACGTATTGCAAAATAATAAACCATCCACAAAGCGGAATAATAAACCATCCACAAAGCAGTAAGTAAATGCGGAAAATAAATGCGAAAAATAAAAATTACAAGCCTTTCAAATATCGGGGGATGCAACCGCCTACTACCCTATTAATTACTTTTCCTAAAAAAATGAAATTGCGATACCCGAAGGAAAATTAAATTCCTAAACATACATCTAACCTGCATCCACAAAGGTTAGCATAGGGGATATCACATATGTTCAATTTGATTTTAGTGAGGCCCGTGTGGACTAATTAAAACATCGATGGTTTAAAGTTGTAACTTTAAATAAAAATAGTTCATTTTTATTTAAATGTATGTTGATCAATTTTATTAGAGAAAATGATCGCATGGCATAAAGTGAGGTCTGTTGTCCGTGAATAATTTTAATTCCCTTCATTGGGGTATTCTAACATAAAAATTAAAAAGAAATAAAATAGAAGATTGAGATGAAGAGAATTATTACAACATTTACAATAATAAATAAAATAATTCCTAAGTTTACAAATAAAAAAAATCAGAAAGAGATGAATCGGATGATGAGCTCGGAATTCATAGTATTAGGAACTCAAAGGCTTACCCTTGCGGTATGAATCCACTTCGCCGTATCCATTAGATCCCCTGGAGTGTTCCTCATTCGTTTTGATTTAATTGTCGTTTAATGTGGAAAAATAAGTGTTTATTTATCCAAATGATAATCAGAATCGGGTTCTAAATTTGTTTTAGACCCGAGAATATCTAAGGATATTTGAAGAAAAAAAATGAAGAAATTTGATTTTAAGATGAAGAAGTTTGGAATACAAAAGTGTTTTGGATCCAAGAAAATGTTAGAAGAAAAGAAAGTTTCTCTGTTGTATTTGTCTGTGTTTCTTTTATCTGAAAAAGAGAATTTTTCTCTGAAATTTCTATTCCCCCTCAATCCAAAAATGTCCGACTATTTATAGAAAAATCTCGGAAAATCCAAAAAAGGAAAAAAAGTTTGGCATGGTCGCCAAAAAGTTTGGCGACCTCGCCAAACTAGTTGGTGAGCTTGCCAGAGAGACTGGTGAGCTCGCCAACCCCTTTGGCGAGGCTAGCCAACCTCACCAACGAGTCTGGCGAGCTCGCTATACTCGTTGGCGAGGCTCGCTAGGGAGTTTGGTGAGCTCGCCAAACTCCCTAGTGAGGCTTGCCTCGCCAGATCTCTGGCATACCTCACCAGGTTCCTGGCGAGGTTTGCCAAGCCTTCTGGAGAGCCGTGCCTCACCAAATATCGGCGAGGCAGGCTTCGCATCCGGTTCTCGGGCCATTTTCGAATTTTTTTTATGTATTTTTATATTTTTTAGTTAATTTCTGAATTAAAGTCCTTTTAAATTCAGCGACGAGGAAGACTCCTATTTGAAGATCGTTGGACAGTCGAAAAAAGTGTGATTCGAGGAGGAAAGCCGTCATCATTGAACACGCGAGTTGGTACAAAATCCCGTGCTCACACTCTCTTAACAATCAGACTTCCTACATTAAAACTCTACAACAAATTTGGGTAGTTGAGCGAAAGTATCGTCATTTGCTAGAAGTTGCTCAAGCTTTTATATTTTATTCAAGTGTCAAAAGAATTTTGGTTTAATGTCTTTGCTACTGCTTGCTTCTAAAATTCGTATGCCCTCTTGTATTTTAAATGGTGAGGTACCTACTCTTTGCTTTTTCCTTCACAAAAGTTGTTATTTATTGTCCCTCACGTGTTTGGATGCACTTGATTTGTTCAGGATACAAGACCTCAAGTTTCAAAAGTTGTTCCTAAGGCCCTCAAATGTGTCTTTTGGGTTACTCTCGACATGGCTATATAGACTAGCTTTATGTACCACTTCAGATTCATTGATTGTGTTCTTAGTTAATACTTTGATCTTCGATGCATTTGACTCTTTCCTTAGTACATTTACCCCGTACTTTATTTTTTACTACTTTCTATACAATATGCTTGGATCTTTCACTGCTAGTTGGGCCTTTACCAAGGTATTCATAAATTTGGTATCTCAATGATGAGTAAGTATCAACTATGATCTATTATATAAAAAATAGTAGTCTGCTAACATTATTTTCTTTTGTTGAGTACTAAGTTAACTAATCACATTATTTACTTGTTTGGTATTTTAATACTTAAAGAGTTTATGTGCTTATCTCTTAGGTAGATGTTAGATATCAGAGACGTGATAGAGCTTTAATTGAATTGTAACTGCTAACAAAACTATAAAACAGAATTGCAAGTTGTAATTAGTTTGTTGTAAAGATAATTCAATTACATTTTACCCTAAATGTCATGTTGGCAATACTAATACATATAAATTATGTAATTGTAATTGAAAAGCTATCAATGAAATATACACATTAGTATTCCTTCTCTCTCCTTCTTTTCTCTTTCTTCTCAACTAATTTCCTCTTCTCTTCTTAACTCCTAATTCTCCGGTTTATATTGGACTAGCTTAGCTCATCCAGCCTCCATAGCCTGACATTTGGTATCAAATTGCACAGTTCCTTCAATCGACGTCAATGGCTGCAACAAAGAAAATTAAAGTTCTAGAATATCGGATTGATGTATTGACTACTTCGATCAATGAAAGAAATATAAGAAATGCTGAGAGATTTGATACTTTGGAATCTTGAATGGTGAATCATGAAGGCTAATTGAATGGTGTTTGAAAGGAGCTACATGAGTTTCAAAAATCACAGGAAGGGGCAAATCAGAAGCTTCAAGACTCCATTGGTTCCATCTTTCAAGAATTCAAGAAAATAAACCAACGAAGTAACCGTAACCCCGATCCAAATGCTAGCACTTCTAAACAACCCCAATTTGTCCAAAAATCCTCAAAAAACACTTATACCCAATTTTTTCATGGAGTTGTTGGTAGTCAACCACATCATAGTTACACCGAAGAAAAGGAACAACCAAAAAGGGCTATTTTAACAAGCTCTTGCCTAAATGTGATTTGCCTCACTTTAGCGGGGAAGATGTGGAAGTTTGGGTAGAGAAGTGTAGGAAGTATTTTCAACTTTTCGAAGTAATGGAGGAAAGGAAGGTTGAGTTGGTTGGGTTGTACATGGAGGGGATGGCTAAAAGATTGTTTAAAAATTAGAATCCAGCTCACATAGGGGCCCCTTGGGAGGTATTTGAAGAAGAAGTGGTTTGTAGGTTTAAAGAAGTTAGGATTGCTAAAATAATGAAGCAATTTAGCAGGCTGAACCAAGTGGCATCTGTTATAGAGTTCCAGGAGAAGTTTGAAGAGCTTAAGCTGGAAAAAGAGCATTCGGATCTTTCGAAGACCTTTTACATCAAAAGCTTCATAGTTAGGTTCAAGCCGGAACTAAGATCGACGGTAAGAGCTCATAAACCCAAAGATTTATATGTAGTAATTATACAAGCCAAATTATAGGTGCAAGTGATTAAAGACTAGTTGAAAGTGGTGAAACATAAACCTAACTATAAAACCTCTAATTTTTCTAAACCTTGGGTTGCTAGTAGTTCTAACACTAGGAGCTAGAATCCTTTTTCTTTCAAACCAAATGAAAACCATGTTAATTCCCAATCGAAGCAACCCATCCAATTCAAAAGAACCCCAGGCTTATGCTAGAAATGTGGAGACAAGTACCAACTTGGACACTAGTTGAAGAAACTAATGAAAATTTCTTTAACGGAAGATGGGGAGGAAGTGAAAAGATTGTATAGGAGGAGGAAACGTTGCCTAAGGAAGAAGGGTGCATTTTGGAGCCAAATCAAGTGTCTATAAATGCCCTTGAAGGGGGAATTACTATCACCACAATGAAGCTTAAAGGTACCTTAAATAACAAGTCTATTATGATATTAATAGATAGTGGCAGTACATATAGTTTCCTAGATGCAAAACTGGCTAACTTGTGTAGAATCATCGATAGCTCCTATGCGTGTCACTATTGTAGATAGAAGGTAACTTAATGTTTCTTTTAAATGTCACAACTGTGGTTGGAATATGCAGACTGGGTTTAATTTTACCTCAAGAATTCTGGAATTGGGTGACTATGACATGATATTAGGCGTTGATTGGATGAGGAAACATAGTCATGTAACTTTTGACTTTGAAGCCCATAGGTTATTGATTAACAAAGATGGGAAGTACATTGAGTTGAATGGGATGTAGGATGAAATGGCATTAAAAATGATTTCTATAAAATTGGTTAATCGATTGATTTGTAAAAGTTGGAAAGGTGTGACCTCCTTACTATTTGTAATGGTCTCTTTGACCACAAATCCAAAGTTCACCACTACAAAACCAATCGCACAGCCCACCCTTGAACCTCTTAAAACTCTTTTAACCAGATTCAACCACCTTTTTTTACCCCCTACTAAATTGCCATCTACTCGAAGCCATGATCATTCAATTCCCCTTAAATAGGATGTTGTACCGATTAATGTCAAGCCTTATAAATACTCATTTCAGTAAAATAATGAGATAGAAAGGCTGGTGGAAGAGATGTTGAGGGAGGGATAATGATCAGGATGAGCCACAACCCTTATGCTAGCCCTATTTTGCTTGTTAAAAAGAAAGATGGAACTTGGTGATTTTGTGTAGATTTTAGAGAATTGAATAAGGTTACAGTTAAGGATAATTTTCCTATTCTAGGGATTCAGGAACTTATTGATTAACTTAATAGAGCATTTTAATCTCTAAGAGCGACTTGAGATCTGTTTATCATCTTAGATGAAGGAGGAGGACATCCCTAAGATAGCTTTTAGGTTACATACAGGGCATTCTGAATTCACTATCATGCCTTTTGGTCTCACGAATGCACTTGTTGCTTTTCAATTGCTAATGAATACTATCTTTGGCCCACACCTACGAAAGTTTGTATTAGTATTTTCTGATGACATTTGATATATAGCTCTACATTTGTCTGTATCATTTGGAGACTATTTTTAAGCTTTTGGAGCATAATCATTTGTTAGCTAAGATGTCTAAATCCGAGTTTGGAGTGACAGAAGTGGCTTATTTGGGGCATGTTTTATCTAGTAAAGGAGTGGCAACTGATCCGGAAAAGATTTTGGCTATGGTTCACTAACCCTTTCCAAAGATAATTAAAGGATTGAGAGGTTATCTAGGTTTAACGGGATAATACAAAATATTTATTCAAGGATATGGTATAATTTATAGGCCGTTAACTGAATTATTGAAGAAAGACCAATGTGTTTGGATAAAGGAGGCTAGATAGGCTTTTGTTAGGCTTAAACGGATTATGACAAAAGCTTCGGTATTGGCTCTGCCAAATTTCACCAAACCATTAATTATGGAGTGTGATGCTAGTGGTGGTGGGTTAGGTGTGGTCTTGATGCAGAAGCACCGCCCACTTTGCTTTCTATCCAAACCCTTGTGCCCAAGGAATCAAGCCTTATCAACCTATAAAAGGGAGATTTGGCATTGATACAAGAAGTTACAACTTGGAGGATCTATCTTGAGTTGGCACCATTAATTATACCAACTGATCATTAAAGCCTTAAGTTTCTTCTTGAACAGCACTTGCACACTTCTTTGCAACAGTGGGGAATTGCAAAGTTGTTGGGATTGCAGTATACCATTGAGTATAAGAAGGGTTCTGAGAATAGGGTGGTTGATGCCTTGTCAAGGCAGCCAGAGGATAATGTTTAGTAGATGACCATTTCTTCTTTGGTTCCTACTTCGATGACTGAGGTTCAAGATTCTTATGTGGGGGAAACAGTAGCGGAGCAATTGTTGCATAGCTTGATTATTCAGTAGGCTGTGATAGGGGATTACAAGCTGAGGCAGGGGCTTTTGTACTATAACGATAGGCTTTACATCAGTTGTAGGAGTGGTTGATTGTAGCTTGCCATGACTCTCCATGGGGTGGCCATTTTGGGGTCAAGCGCACCTTAACCAAATTGCAACATCATTTTTATTGGCCTAGAATGTTAAACATGGTCACTATGTGGGAGGGTAAATGTGAGGTATGTTTGTGTTGTAATTCAAAGCATTATGCTTCCCCGGGGTTTTTATAGCCTTTACATGTACCTAGTGGCAGGATATTTCTTGAAAAATTACCCAGGCCGAACAAGTTCGATACAATATTGGTTGTAGCGGGTCGATTTACCAAATTTGACTATTTTATACCATTGACACATCCATTTTCCGCAGCTGTTGTGGAAAAAGCTTTCTTGGAAAACATTTTGCGTTTACATCGGTTATCGAGGACCATTATTTTTATAGAGATAGAGTTTTTATGGGAATTTTTTTGGAGAGAATTAATGTCTCAGTAGGGTACTAAACTACTATTTAGCAATTCATATCAACCATAAACGGATGGTCAAACGAAAAGGCTTAATTAGTGTTTGGAGTCTTATTTGCGAAGCATGTGTTTTGTAACTCTAAATAAATGGTCTAGTTGGTTAACACTGGCAGAATTCTGGTAAAACTGTACTTTTCATGTTTCGATTAATATGTCTCCATTTTAGGTATTATATGGATTGAAACCTCAAATGGCTAGTCTATTTCGTGGGGTCACTGCTATGGAAGCTGTGGAAGAGGTATTAACCTGCGCGAGGAGATGAATGCTGTACTTAAGGATTCCTTTGCTAAAGCACAAAAGAGGATGCGACGATACACTTATCAACATAGAAATGACAAGGAGTTTAATGTTGGAGATTGGGTATTTTTGAAACTCCAATGGTATCGGCAGTAGTCTGTGGTATTTCGTTCATCTCACAAGCTCTTTGCTCGTTATTTTGGTCCTTTTCAAGTTATCAGCAATATTGACAAGGTGGCTTATAAATTGAACTTACCAATTTCATCAAAAGTTCACTCGGTCTTTCTTGTTTCCTTGCTTAAAAGGAGGACTGATTCTTCGAAACAAACAATTGCTACAATTCTGCCTATTTCGGATGGGTTGATTCCTTTGGAGCCTGCCAGGGTGATTAATTACAGACATGTGGAGATTCAAGGATAGGATGCGCATCGGCTTCTTATCCAATGGAAGGGCTGCCTAGCATAAACGCTACTTGGGAAGACATTGTTTTATTTCAGAAGCAATGTCCTGCCTTCTTTAATTCTTAGGGACAAGAATTTTCTAAAGGGTGGGCATTGTTAGATATCAGAGATGTAAAGAGCTTTAGTTGAAATTAGACATGGGCGTGAGCCGGGCAGGGCCAGGTTCGGGCCGGGCCTTATCAGGCCTAGCTAAAAAATGGATAGTCTAAGCCCAGCCCAAACCCATGAAAAAATATACTGGGCTCAGGCAAGGCCGGGCCTTTAATAAAATAATCAAAACCAAGCCCGACCCGCTGGTCTAACTATTAATTATTTCAAATAAAAAAAACTTAATATTTATTACTAAAAAATAATTGTAAAAAAATAATTTTAAATATATTTGTAGCATAAGTGACAAAATTGAGTTTAAATGTTAAACTTTAGCAAAAAAATAATGGAAAATTGCAACCATATAATTTTTTTTACTTTGATTGTATAAAATAAATATATATTTTTAACATATTAATTATTATTTTGGGCCAGGCTTAGATTTTATTATAAAAACCAAGCCTGAGATATATTTTATTCGGGCCACTTCAGGTTCGGGCCGGGTCGGGCCTAATCTCCAATTACCTTGTCCAAGCCCATTCCATGAAGACCGGGAGATAAATGGGTCCCGCGGGTCAGTAGGCCCGTGCCCAGGTCTGGTTGAATTGTAACTACTAACAGAATTGCAAGTTGTAATTAGTTTGTTGTAAAGATAGATTTAATTACCATTTTACCCTAAATGCCATGTTGGCAATACTAGTATATATAATTCTGTGATTGTAATTGTAACTGTATATCAATGAAATATACATATCAATGAAATATACATATCAGTATTCCTTCTCTCTCCTTCTTTTCTCTCTCTTCTCAACTAATTTCCTCTTCTCTTCTGAACCCCTAATTTTCTGGTTGATTTCCGATCAGCTTAGCACGTCCGGCCTCCATAGCCTGACATTAGACTCCAAAACCAGATGAAAGCTACATGATACAAATTACTAGGTGAAAAATATTAATTATTTTCATGTGAATGTCCTTCCATACTGTTAACATTGTAATAAAGCTTCTGAGATAGATTAGTGTGTACATTGTTCTCCATGTTGATTCTAAGTGTTTCTTTCTTTTATTATGAGTGATTCTAAGTGTTTCATTAATATAAAAGTATGATACTTCTTCAGTTTTTGTACCATGTACCATTTTCACGTGTTTAACAACAACCAATGAGGGCAGATTAGTCTATCAAATGTTGGTAATCTTCTGCATAGCTCTAAAAGTTCATTGCATTTATCAGATTATATGTCATTCTTTCAAATGAGTAGACTCGGATTCATGTCAACAAGACTATATTGTTGGCATGAAATAAGAGAAGCTATTGAAATCTTCATTTTGCTGTAATTTCAACCATACCAGCTGAATTGGTGAGGGCAACCGAGTCTAATACCCGGAAAAATTATTATGAATTGATCTTTCTAGCTTAAAGATTACAAAATATGAGGAGAATATTACGCTTCATGCTTCTTGGAAGCCCGTGAATTTTCTTCAAGATTTTGTTTCTTTTTTTAAATATCTCTCAACACAGGACTATGGGAGAAAGCAAAACTAACTCTGATTCCATGCCTAGAATCTTTCAGGAAGGCCAAAACAATGAGGAAATACATTATTTAAGATTGTCCACCCCTTTAAGAGAAAAAATTTCACTAGTCACTTCTTTAGAGCAAAAAATATATGAGGTTTTGTTTTTCTCTCTACAGTTTCTGTTTTACTGTGTAGCTTACTTATTCTTGACCAATAAAGATCCTCTAGTATAGTTTGGCGATGGAGAAGAAACTTTTGAATGTTTGCTCAATAACTTTATATGGATGCCAGTGTATCAAATTTCAGATGTTATTTCGGGCATCAAAATTTCAATCTGGTACATGCACAGTTTCTCACTCACCAATCAAGCAGGTACTATCATACATTTATCTTCATATTTGTTACAACCCAGGATAAGTTTCTCGTTTCAAACATGCTACAATGTCATTTTCAGAAACTTAAAGGAACGTAAGAGAGCGAACAGTTGAAGTAAAGGTATTACGAAGAAATTGCTTTGTGTCAATGATGTAACAGATATTTATGAGGAAAATTGTTGCTCGATAAGTTAATGTTTCAAACTTCTCTTGATATTTTGTTTTTCGCTAGAGTAATCTGCCAGATACTGACTCTAATACAATAAAATATAACCAACCTGCCTCTGGGCTTAAAATGCGTGATGAGAACAGCTTGAGGATGTAAGTGAACTTCAATGTACATTGTTTGGTATCTATAGTAGTTTATATTTAGTGAAATTGTAAAAAATATAGGGTTTATGAAATTTATGTACAAAATTACTCTACAACTGATTTTTTGCATTGTATAACCATTTTAAGTTTCAATTTTCTCTCTATACATTCTATATATATACACTGTTTTATCAAGTTTCGGTTGCTTTCTCTTTTCTATCGCACTTTTCTCTCCACCAAATCTTCTTTGCCTTGTTTTTCTTTAGATCGAAGTTTTTTCAAATCTTTGCTCTCTTCAATTCTTAGATTTTCTACATAATTCCAGTTTTATAGCTTTCTTTCAGATTTTTTTTCAATTTTGAATTCCGTTTTTAGTTTAGCTCTCTATTTTTGTGCTTCTGGTATTGATTTTCCTTCTTTTGTCTCTCTGTATCATGGATCAATTTCCTGTTTTGTTGCATTGCTTTGGAACTTGGACTGACGATCTTAAATTCGTTCATTATAAAGTTGCTGAAGTTTCAATTTCGAATTCTGTTCATTTTGATGATTTTAAAAAAATTCTGTTTGAAAGCTTGAGGATAGATGATCGAGTTGAAGATCTGAAAATTGAATTTCAAGTTTCTGCTTCAGATCCTGCTATGGAGATCAACAGTGATTTTTTTCTATTCTTCGTTTCATGTAAAGCAAAGATTGTTAATTTGACTGATTATCCTTTATTTATCAGTAAATATCCTGTTGTTCCTACTACAATTGAAGGTAGTCTATGCTTTTTTATATTTTTCTACATTTCATTTGTGACTTTTAATAATGTAGTCAACTCGAATCTGGTAGGTAACTGGTATCTAGCTGGTATTAGGTTGTATTTTGTTAATGTTTGGTAGAATCTGGACTGGCATTATGTTTTCTGATTTTTTGCATCTTGTTAGAATTTGGTAGGTAGCCTATTTTTAGACTGGTATTAGCTTTTTGTAGTTGTATGCATCTAGTGAGAATGTTGTAGATAACTAGTATCTAATAGGTATTAGGTTTGTAGTTTTGTGCATCTATTTAGAATCTAGTAGGTAACTAGTATCTAAATGGTATTAATTTTTTATTTGTATGCTAATAGTTGAAATCTGGTAGGTAACTAGTATATAACTTGTATTAAGTTTGTAGTTGTCTGTAACTTGTTAGAATCTGGTAGTTAGCTGGTATTTTAACTAGTATTATCTTGTTTTTTTGCTGTAACTAGTATTTAAGTTTGTCCATATTTTGTTTTTTGCTCTAATTTTGTTCTAACTAGTGTTAACTTCGATCATATTTTGCTCTTTTTTTAGTGCCTGAAGTAGAACTAGAACATGAGTTTGCAATGGTTGAAGTTGATATAATTGACAATGGGATGGATGTTGATGTTTTTCCTTCAATTTCAAATTGTTTTTACCTAATTCGTGTGACAAACATGAACTCATTGCAATGGGTGGGATGAACTACTTAGTTGAGCAAGATTCCATTGAAGATGATGTTGAGGCTATAGAGATTTCTGAATTTATGATTGATATTGTGAAGGTTAAACAAGTATTTAAGGACAAATTGGTCTTGAAAGATGTAATGAGTTTTTATGCTATAAAGAATAACTTTCAATTCAAAGTTCAGAAATCATGCAAGAAGCAGTATTACCTCAACTACATTGAACCAAACTACTCTTGGTTTTTCAGATCATCAAAGCGTAAATGCAATGGAGCTTTTGTTGTTAGGAGGTATTGTGGGGATCACTCTTGCAACTTTGACCTTAGAAATAGTGGCAAGAGGTAAGCAATAAGAGCTATAATTTAAAAATATATTAAGAATAAATATTTGAGTGAGAAGACTGTTTACAATCCTGCAGATATTATTAGTGATGTTAGGGAAAGATTGGGTGCAGACATAAACTATCAAAAAGCATTGGGCGTGCTAGGGAAGAAGCGCTTAAGTTGATTAGAGGCACTCCACATGAATCTTATAGAACTTTGCGTAGTATGATGTATATGATGTGGCATGTTATATATTTCCTTTTCTTTTCTCTTTTTTTTTCCTTATGTTTTGTTGTTAGTTCTTTTTTAATCAGTTAAATTTGTTAAAATATGCCATACATGCAAGGTTCCAAAATTTTTATGTATATTCATGTGGCCTTTTCTCTTGTTTATTTGGATATTTCATATATACCAGTTTCCTACCAAAGATAGATACTAGATTTTGTTTTTAAACTAATTCATACCAGTTTCCTACCATTTAGCTACTAGTTAGCTTTTCTAATACCTTTTTATGTTTTAATTTTCTGTTAAATCTTTTTATAGAGATGATTTTCCCTCTTGCTTTTGCCATTGTTTATGGAGAGAATGATGAGTCATGGGAACGGTTTTTCCACTAGATTAGGTTTACATTTGGCGAAAGACTTGATATGGTCATTGTTTTAAATCGCCATTCAAGTATTGAAAATGGCTGCAATAAAGTATTACCTGGTGTAATGCATGGCATCTGCACATATCACTTGTTACAAAACCTAAAGCTTAAATATAGAAGCAACAAATCGAAGATGGCTAAGATTTTTAAACGTGCAGCCTATTCATACAAAGTCAGTAATTTTGAAAGAAATATGGCTCTTTTGGCTGATATAAAAAAAGGGATTCCAACTTATTTGATCAAGGATTGTATGGAAAAATTGAGCCGAGCACACTCAACTTGTAATAGGTATAGAGCAATGACATCAAACAACGCGGAGTCACTAAATTCTATGATGAGTGTAGTGAAAAGCCTCCCGATTTATTCACTTCTTGTGAAATATGGTGCAGAAGCTTTTAAAACTAATAGGGACATTGCAAAAAAAATAACAACGGATCTCACAAAGCGGTATCAAAAATGGATTATGAAAATGTATGATTTAGTTGCAAAAATGGAGGTATGTTTGTCTTCTTATGTATTTCATATTGTTTTTTTTGTTGTTTTGTGTGATTTTTTTTGTGGTGATTGATTTGTTTTTTTCTTCTTTTTGTGTTTATTAAGGTGCAACCATCTATTGATCATCTAGATTTGGTTAAAAGGAATGGTTTTAATTACGTTGTTGACATGCAACAACGTACATGTACATGTAATAGGTTTCAGGTTGATGAGATCCCTTGTTCCCATGTGCTTGCTGTCATATGGAAGAACTGTTTAGATTTAGTTGATTATTATTCCGCTTACTTCGCAAAAGAAAAGATGGTTACAATGTATGCGGAAACTATATATCCTATACCTTCAAGAGATGATTGGGACATTCCTCAAGATATTTCAGATCAAATAATTCTTCCTCCAGTCTTTGTTGCTAGGGTTGGGAAGCTGAGGAAATAAAAAATTAGGGCTGCTTGGGAGACTAGGAGGCAGTTTAGTGTTCATTGTAGTTCTTGGGTGCTTGTGAGTAGACGACACAGAGCGGTGGGCTGAGAGCGCGTGGAATGAGAGGCGCGGTCCACCGGGGTGTTTTAAAAGTGCACCGGGTCGAGGACCTTGGAAAAATTTTGGTAGAGAGAGAAAAAATGTTTTAGATTGGTTCAAACCCGAATCCACCGTCTCTTAGTGTGGAGTCGCCACCTGTATTAGCTCTTTCTAGGAATTAGAGTCCTGTAAGGCTTAACGTCCAGGGGACGCCCCACTAAGACATAGAGATTCGAGTTCGGGATAAGTTGCTTATTCTTATGTGATCACATTATATTACATCTATAGAAAACGGTATTTCTTTAACTACGCAGATTCGCAAATAGGTCATTTTCGAGTTTAAATGTATGATTTAACGTGCATGTAGAAAGCAGTAAATCCATACATACAGTAGTAAATAAATGCGGAAAAATAAATTAATAAATTACAAAACTCGGGGGATGCAACCGCCTGCCTAATCTATTAATTACAATTCCCGTAAAAATATTTTCAATACCCGAAGGAAAATAAATCCTTGGCATACATCTAACATGCATCCACAAAGTTTAGCATGAGATATGGCATATATGTTCGATTTGATTTTGAGAAGGCCCGTGTGGCCTAATTAAAACATCGACGGCTTAAAATTATTAATTTAAATAAAAATTGGTTCACTTTTATTTACACGTATGTTAGTTAATTTTAGTAGTGAAAATGACCGCAAGGCAAAGTGTGAGGCCTATTATCCGGGAATACTTTTTATTCCCTTCGTGGGGGTATTCTAACATAAAAATTAAAAAGAAATAAAAGATGAAGAAGAAAATTACAACATTTACAATAATAATAAATAAAACGATTCCTAGGTCCACAAATAAGAACAGCAAAAGATGAAGCAGACGAGAGCATGGAATTCATAAATCTAGGAACTGAAAGGCTTACCCTTTCAGCGTGAATCCACGTTGGCGTATCTGTATGATCCCCGGGAGCGTTCCTCGTTCATTTTGATTTAGTTGTGTTTGGTTGGAATATAAGTGTTTATTTATCCAAAAGATAATCATACTCGGGTTCTAAATTTGTTTTAGACCCAAGAATATCTGAGGATTTAAGAAGAAAAGTAGATGAAGAATGATTTGAAAACAATTAAAAGTTCGAACTTAAATATGTTTTAGATCCAAGAAAATATTGGAAGAAATTAAAGAAAATATTTTTGGAAGTGTTTGTCAGTGTTTTTCTTTCTAAAGGGAAGAATTTTCTTTGAAATTTCGAGCCCCCTCAATCCAAAAAGGTCCGATTATTGTTAGGAAAAATCCCAAGAATCCAAAAAAGGCAAGTTTTTTCCAGTGAGGAGGCTTACCAGAGTAAGTCTGGCAAGGCTCCTTTGGCGAGCTTGCCAAAGACTTTGGCGAGGCAGTCTCGCCCTGGTCCTTGGCGAGGCTTGCCTCACCAACCCTTGGTGACGCAGACCCCGGATCCGATTTTCCGTGGTGTTTTCAGATTTTTTTTGCATATTTTCATATATTTTAATTAATTTCTAAATTAAAGGAAAAAAATTAAATTTTATTTGAAAAGTCCTTTTGAATTCAAAGACGAGGAAGACTCTCATTTGAAGATCATCTCGGACAGTAGAAAATTGTGTAATTCAAGGATAAAATCTAGAAAAACCGTCATCATTCAACGCGCTAGCTGGTACAAAATTCTGTGCTCACAGCTACCCCTCGTGTGATAATTGCTTGTTGTATAACCAGTATGATCACACGAAATGAGCATAGGGATAGAAAGAATACGTGACCAGTGTGGTTGGTGACTTCTTGTTCCTAATTGGTGATTACATAGGCCTTCCTTTCTGGCGCTGCGTCTTCATAGGGTTGTCCGTTTCTTTCTTCGAAATCCCATAGGTACTTGGTGTCTCTTGTGGGCGGGTCTACCATTTCTCTTTGTGGCTTTCCTTTAGTGGTATGCAATCGTTTCATTCTTCGGTTGATAAATGAGACTGTTTCTTTCTTCAGCCATCGAGATAATCGTTTCTTTCTTCGGTTATGTTTTGAACTTCCTTAGTTGGATATTGACTTGTGTTCGCTACTTTTCCACTGATAAGTTTAATAACTAATGGTTCCAAGAACTTGTTTGTGAGACTTGGCTACACACATTTCGTAAGGCTTATCCTCAAATAATTGTGCCAAAAACTTGTTCATGAAAAATGTAGGTGTTGTCAATACCTCTTATCAGATAGAAAAATGATGATAACTACAATTATACGGTTGCGATGTAGTTTTAAAAGATATTGAACCCACAGGGAAGGAACCAGGTCTAAAGATAAATACGAGAAAGTTAAAATAAGAAACTAAAAATAGAATTGAGATTTTTTGATAGGAAGATTAGAATGAAAAGTTGAGTAAATATAGATGTGATAGATGAGAGACTCTAAATGAATAGATTTTCACTACGAATAAGTATAGCATAGAAAACATGCAAGATCAACAAAGATATTACGACGCACTAGACTAATCTAACAAACTCGGTTCAAAACATTCAGATGTTTATAATGATTCACCGCAGAGCAACACATGAAATGACTTTTCTAAACCTAGAGCAAACGAATTAAGACAATTATGAAAACCTGGACAACATCTATACTATGCTTAGTACAGGTCGCTCTCACATAGCCACATTTAGCAAGTTACCATTCCAAAAATGTTGGCTTACTAAACAGTGTTATATCACAGATCTAGTGATTATACACGATATTGTTAACCCCGAAACTACTCTTAAAATTAACGTCAACACATATAACTTGATTAACATATATGACTTAACACGAAATCATAAATGACTTAACACGAAATATGCATTATGAAACATAGACATATCATAAACTTCGAAATAGAAAGTATAAATAGAAAGCAAAGCAAAGTTGTAAGGTGTGCAAGTGAAAGCAAAAGTTGATCAAACCGTATCCACTCTTTAATGGGAGTCGTCAATTCCTGCAATTCCTACATTTTTGAATTCGATCTCGGCCCGTACAGAACCTCTGCTAGGATGCTATTCTTTGTGAATTTCGAATAAACGAATGTTGAAGAATGAAAACTCTTATTGATAAGTGATTTGCAAGTACACTTACACAACAATCGCTCAAGAATATAGTGAAATCTAGTGATCGAAACAAGGATTCGAATTACTTAAACATTTTCTCACTAACACTTATGAACGTAGCGAACTCTCTATCTCCACACTATACACTATCCTTCACCC
>CATIWQ010006856.1:0-11041 GCA_949673415.1 Euphorbia schlechtendalii
ATACTTTCTTTAAATCCAATTGATTGAATATTCTTTAATATTATTCGTTATAATGATTGTTATACCAGGTATAATTACCATTATACCTGGTATAATAACCATATACTATTCAAATGTGAAACCTGAATTTGGATCTTAATACTTTCTTCATTTCCAATGATCTGAATATTCTTTGAATTTTTATAGTGATTATTATACCAGATATAATACTCATATACCAGGTATAATACTCATTATACCTGGTATATGACTTAATTTGCTACTGGTATTGAATTTGAAATCTGAAATGGATCTTATTATATTTTATATCCAATGATTTAAAAAATCTGTAATATCATTCGTTCAAAAAAACTTATAGATTTGTTAACAATCAAACTACAAAAACATCATATTTGAGAAACTTGAAATCATGAGTTTAAACTTCATAAAATGTACCAAATAATAAATCTCCTCCATTGAAAAGTAAAAAAACCACAGCAAACACAAAAACACAACAAACACAAAAACGCAGAAAAAAGAGATCTAAACGCAGCAAAATTGCCAGAAAAGATAAACAATGCCAAAAAACACAATGTAATCTGGATAAAAAGAACAAAAATGAAAAACAAACTCAATCGCGATCTAAAACAGAAAACTCAATCGCAAATCCAAATTTGAAAGTCAAATCGCAATCCAAATCCGAAAACTCAATCTCGATCCAAACAGGAAAACTCAAATCGTGATCCAAAATCTAGAAAAAAAAAGAGAAACAAGATGAAAAAGAATCGGAATTAACAAATTAAAAACTCACATAGTAATAACAGACTTGATGAAATCAAAATCTGATGAAAATCGCAATCGAACTGATGAAACAAAATAAGATGAAAACGTCACAAATCATGATTCAAAGAGAGAACATGAAGAAGAACAAGCCACATACAGAGAGATCGAGAGATCGAGAGAGCAAAATAAAAAAAACAGAGACAAAGAAGAGGAAGAAGAAAAGACAGAGAGATGAAGAAGAACAGACGTTTTTTATGGGAAAAGATAAAAGTTAATTATAACAAAAATATAAACTTAATTAATGGTAAAAATAAAAATATTATTCCATTGTTGTAAATGAAAAATATTTTATTTGAAAAGAGGATATGCTTTAATTTCCCATTAAACAATAGTTAACTTGTTTTTGGCACTACTCCATACTTAGTTTGAAATAGATATAGTTACTTTATAAACAAAATGAAACAATTACGGTTGATGTTTCACTTGAATTGTATGATATGCTTCTCTTCCCATTGGCTGCAATTTCTGTTCCTAGCTTCATTTTTATTGTGGCAATTTTTTTTATGAAATTGATGACAAGTGGGCTAATTAGAGGCAGAAGGCTAATTAGTGAAAAAGTTAAAAACCTAAAAATTCTATATATATCTACATTTGACTGCTGATTTGTTGATTAATGCTATTGAACATAACACTTTCTTTAATTTAGGGTTTCGAAATATACAATATGGATTATGACCCCATAATTGCTAAGACTGGCTCTGGATTTATGAATTGAACATCCCAATGCTCACGAACCAAACACAAAAAATACATAGACGTACAATTATCTGGAAATTATCACACACCATTTAGTCATAATAATTACGCTTTATCAGTTATAAATTATAGACATACAAGAACACTATTGTTAAGAAAAACCAATTCATTACTAGACTTAACAGAAATAGTCATGTGAAGGTAAAATCAAGTTACCAGAAAGAAAATTTTGGACAACGCATTGTTGGGCTTGCTTGTATGCAAAAATGTAACTATGTACAAGAGGAGAATTTGCTCCAAATTCAGAAATACCTTAGATTTAAAACCAATAAATAAAATGAGTAATTGGGCAGTTCAAATTTATCCTACCTGCAAAACTACATGATCACAAAGATTCTACTTGCCTGGATTCTGAACTAGAACCCTCCTCCTCGAAATTAGAAGGCCGACGCCCTTCATTCTTCAAGTTGGAAGGGAATCGCTCCGTTTCAAATTTATACAATTTATAGCCAGAAGGACTAGATAGCTGACCTGAGTTGTTACTGCTCACTGATCTCTCAATGTCCTCCATATCAGCAACAAAAGACATTGGTCTTTCAGGAATTGCGGGAATCGACTGGTCAGTTTCCATCATTTTCACTACTTGATCCATTGTCGGCCTTGCATACAGCTGCGGATGAGAGCACAGAAGAGCAATCACCACATACTTCTCCATTACATCGTTTTCCCCTAAATCAGGCATTCCATCCTCTATAACATCTAAAGCACGCCCCTTTCGCACCAGTGACCACGCCCAATCCGTCACAGGGGCCGGCTGCCCCTCTTCACTGATGCCCAGCGCTTTCCGCCCACTCAAAAGCTCGAGAAGCACAACACCGAAGCTGTAAACGTCGCTTCTTTCTGTCAATTGCCCGTATAAAGCGTATTCCGGAGCTACGTAGCCCATTGTGCCAGCTACCCTTGTGCTTAAATGTGTCGCGCCTTCTGGCGTGAACTTTGCTAGGCCGAAATCCGCGACTTTTGGTTCGAAGTTTTCGTCCAGTAGTATGTTGCTGGCTTTTATGTCCCTATGGATGATTGCTGGTTGAACTCCACAGTGCAAGTAAGCCAATCCTCTTGCAGTCCCTAGGGCGATTTTCTGCCTAATTGGCCAGCTGAGCTTCTTCTTCGCTGAGCCGAACAGATGGTCGTGTAAACTCCCGTTCTTCATCAAATCGCACACGATTATCCTCTGGTGACCTTCGAATTTAGTAGTGGCTGTACAGTAGCCTCTCAAAGCGACGAGATTCACGTGCCGAACGCTTGCTATAACCTCGACTTCGTGTATGAAACTAGCATCACCAGCGGCTGACAGGTTCTTGAACCTTTTGAAAGCTACTTGAGATCCGTCTGGTAATGCGCCTTTGTAAACATTTCCATATCCTCCTCTTCCAATAATGTTTTCCCTGGAGAAATTCCAGGTTGCCTCTTTGATTTCATTCAAAGTGAATTTAACCAGATTAGTACTGTCAGTAATAGACGGATTCAGACTCATCTGAAATCCCTCGCCGAGTGTGCGGGTTTTGCCTTTTCTTCTCAAACCCCAATATCTCCGCCTCAGGAACCAACATCCTCCAACAATTATCAACAATCCAACCCCCAAAATCACAAAAACCAGAGTAAAAACTCTCTTCTTCTTACCACCTGATTTCTTAGGAACTAAATCAAGCAAAAATAAACACTTAGCAGTACCTCTATCAGTAGGTCCATACCTGTTAAGAAAAGCCCCTGCGTAAATCGCCGGATACGCTTGGCAATCGGACAAATTACCGATGGAAGGTCCCGGCAGGTAAGCTAATTGGCCGGACAAACTAGCTGTACAAGCAGCGCACGGGGAATTATTCTCCAGCGATTGATTGCAGACGGCGGCTACACTATCCATCGAAGATTTAGGGATTCGAGATTCAAATTGAGCCCTGGTAGTGATATTCATACATCCCTCGGAGATCCAGCTAGTATTGAATCCGCAAGAGGATCGGACATCAAAATCAGGATTGTATTGATTGAGAAGTTTCTGATAAGCAAGCCAACAAGACTCGGCAGAATTAAGAGGCGGCAAGAAGGAATTGTTTTGCTGGAGATAGTGGGACTGGACGAGGCGGAGGCCATTTTTTATGTACTGGCACTGTTGATCCTGCCCTATATTGATACGTTTGGAAGAGTCGACGAGCGTCTTGAGGACGCTGAAGTCGAGGGGGCATGAAACGGTGGCGTTTTGGGAGAAAACGGAGGTCGAGGATAAAGCGAGGAATGCTAGGAGAAGGAGATAGAGGCGGCGAGGGCGGAAGAGAGAGCGAAACATCGAGAAATTAAGGCAGTAAAATCATGGAGGCAGTTGATAGAGACTAGGAAATCAGAAATAGGAATTTTACCTGGAGCAGTGACAGAGCATTGGGCTTTAGCTAATTTCGGCTGCAAAGGGGAAGAAAAATGCTCGAATTCAACTTCATTAAAAGGGTTATTAGGCTTAATTAGAATTGCCAGATAAACGAACTGCAGCCTAAAACCAGAGGAATGCACGAGGAAAATGTAAAGTAGAGAAATAATTACAGATAAACCGAACAGCAGAAGAAGATGGAGAGGAACTGAGCTCAGTTGGTCAACGGTCAATACCGGCGGCTCTTTTTCCTCTATGTTTCAGTTGGTCGAAGCACGTGCTTTTTAAATCAGGAAGCTTCATTGACATTTTCTTTTTGTTGGATGGGTTACTAAATTTGGAACTAATAATGTGTTATGATGATAACCGTGTTGTTTTTTTATTTGGAGGATTTTTTTTAAATGGTCTTATGTTAAACATATAAATTTGTTATAAATTTTTTCACAAGACGTTGATTCGGAACAAGAAATTAAATCATATTGGATTGCATTTTAAGATTGTGTTGGGATGAAAAGGAAATGCAATTACTACTATGGACAATTAGTAGAATGAAAAGGTAATTTATACACATTATAAAATCATATAATGCATGATGAAAGTTAATGTTGATTGTAGCAGTTGGTGCTCCCCTGTAACTGTAATAAAAAAATGATTTTGGTAAAATTGAACTTTTTTATAATATTGTCAACTTTTTTTAAAAAATATTTCTTGACTCATTCGAGCTTATATTTAATGGAAGAAAAAATTGTTAATCCATTTCAAATGTGAATTATATGAATTAGACGCACAAACAAACATTTTTTTTGTAGGAGTCTTATTTTTCAAATTTGTAAATTGTTTCAATTTTGCTCATGAAGAGATGGTGACCATATGCACAAACAAATTATAACACTTGGAAAAGAATATTTACTTATTTACTTTTCTCCTATCATTAACTTTACGTGATAATTAATTCTGCTAATCATCATAATACAGTTAATACATTAATGATGACGTTGATTCAGTTTTTTAGTTAATGCATCTTCTTTCATGTAAGTTTTGTTATTTAAAACCATTTAATTGATTTTAATAAACAAATAATATACTTTACAAATGGATATTTTAATTAAATAAAATATTAATTAATATTAAACACATTTTAAATTCATTACAAGCAAGTCTGGACCTTTACTTTCAATAGGTGTCAGAGTTAGAGGTTGCAATTTTGTTGATTCCAGGAAAGTGCAGGATAAACTAATTTAATCATTATATAATGCTTAGTTAATACAGATTAACAAATACATGATAAAACCATTTTAAATTTTGCAATCGTGCAGAGCTGTTATTTGGGTTGTATTAGGTGGATAGGGAATAATTTCCTGACATATTTTTGGTTATCCTTTGTTCGTATAATAACATGTTTCCTAATATGCATATCATGTTTTAACTTATACTATAACATTATTTATCATTCAAAATTTGGGTGATTAGTGGTTTATTCTTTTTTTGGTTAAATGTATCAACAGTTCCCTCACATTATGCATTTTACTTACTGTCCCTCTATTATTTCAAAAGATTCCTATAGTTCTTTTTCTTTTGAAAAAATGCACCTCACAGCTCAATTCATCATATGTAGCAGTTAACATGACATTGGTTGATTAGATGAGAGAATATTGACCGAAATTTTCCTTATCCCTCAAATTTTCTCTGGATTTAATTCTTTTTCTTCAATTTTTTTTCTCTGTATTTCTTTATTTTTCTGGTGATTTTTTATGATTATAGGGTGAGTTCTTTTGTTTTCCACGTAATCCATTGATTCGTTTATTTTCCAGGAAAACCATGAACTTTCTTAGAAAATCGTAATTTTCCCCAGAAAATTCATGATTTTTCCGGAAAACCATTTCATTTTCTCTCTTTTTTCTCAATAAAACAATATTGTATTTTGAGTGTGGGAAAGAAATAAAAGGAAGACTTTTAAGTTGTGAGAAGTATTTCATTGAAGTGTTTTGAGAAAATTTTTAGTTAAAAAAATATAATTTTGCAGTATTTCTACTGAGAAAATGGTGTTTTTGAAAACAAAGAAAGTAATATGGATTTCAATGAATATTTTCAAGGATTTTTTAAAATTTTTTATACTACCACATATTGTGTCAAGATTGGTTTGACTTTTTCAATTTGACACATGCCAGACGAGTGTATTACACCCTTCATATACAAAGATTGGTTGAGGGTGTTAAAGGAAGCTGTGAGGTGCATTCTTTAAAGGAGTTGCGAAGATTTTTTGAAAGGTTAGGGGCAATAAGTGCAAGTGCCATAGGCAGGGAACAATTAATGCATTTGAAAATTTTTTTTATTGAAAAAAATATGACATGCAACTATGGTGGGGAAATCTTCTTTCCCCACTTGATTTTTACCATGTGTTCATCTTTTCATTTTTTTCATTTATTCTAATATATATATTAGTAATTTTTTTATTGTCACACTTGTGAATAATAATACATGACAAAAATTATAAGGGAAACAAAGTAGAGTAACAAGGTAACGAGAATATGAGATATATATTATACAAGTCATCTATTCTGTCCCCGTACATGTCTCCCCAATAATACTAACACGTGGTATTTTTTGATTGAGGGGACAACCTTTGAGGACAGAGGATTTATTTCCATCTATCGTTTACATTAAATCACTAATTACGAGAGAAAAGCGAATAACATATGAAATTGGTAATTCCCAAAAAGTATTAAATAGACCAAATATGTAGAATTGTATATAAGGGAAGCTTATAACATTATACAACACATAAACAGTAACAAAATAGATATCGTGTCGCATTACACATAAACTAAACAACATATAAAAATATATCAAAACGAAATCCCAGAAAAGACATTTCGCCAATTAAAATGGGTGAGTGATGTTTTCTTTCACTTAAAATTCAAGAAACCATTGCTCAAGATAAAATAGTATGACTAATCCATGGGCCATGGCCTTATTGTGGAAACTGGGATCGATTAAAAAAATGAGTAATTTTTATACATGTCGGATTTTATAGATTAGAAAATTATAAATAGTAAATACCTTTTTTTTAATTTTATAATTCATTAATTAACATTTTTATTTATTAAATACCATTTTCATTTATTTCATATTTCAAACATAAAAATAAATCAAATTGAAATCACTATTAATTAGGATTTACATTCTTAAACAGTTACAACCTCAACACAAACCAGAACTGTTTCATTCTCTTCCAAAATCACGATTTTGATTTCTTACTTCCTTAACATCACAATTCGTGCCCCAATTTCACCCCAAATCGCATCTAATTGTGATTCTTCTTTAGTATTCATCTTGGTTCTTCATTATTTGTTTAGATTGTTGAAAACCATGAAAATGTGAAGTGTGTCTAGAAATCTATTAGTGTTGTTTTGGCACTCCTCTTTCTTCTTCTGCATAAAAAATCTATCGATATTTTTTAGTTTATCTCCAACATCTATCAATGCTGCTCAGGTCTTTTGTAAAAAGTTTTTTTGATTACTGACGTTGCTCTACCTCTGTTTCTTTCGTCTTTTGCATACAAGTGTTGCTAGGTTTTGTTTGGCTACTCTTCATTCAATAAACTTTCTTCATGTTAAAAAGTATACTTTTTCATGCAAAAGGTATATTTTTTTCAATAAAATTATATTTGTATATTTATCATTGAAAATGTATATTTTAGCTTATGAAATGTATATTTTAACTTACGAAAGGTTTATATTTTCAACAAAAGGTACATTTGTATATGCTAAATACACTCTCTTAGTATGAAATGCATATATTTTCAATAAAAGTTAACTTTGTATATTTATCATTGAAAATATACATTTTACCGTATGAAATGTATATTTTTCCATGTAGAAGGTATATTTCACATTCAAGTATGAAAAATATTTTTTCAATAAAAGGTATATTTTTGTATATTTATCATTAAAAATGTATATTTTAACTTAAGATGGGTATATTTTTTTAAGTGAACGGTATGTTTTTTTTAATACAATTTTGATGAAAGGCGTATTTTTTATGCAAACAGTATATTTTTTTTAATAAAAGATATACTTGTATATTTATCATTAAAAATTTATATTTTAGCGTATGAAATGTATATTTTAACTTATGAAATACACAATTATTGCGATGCAAACGAGAAACTACATGATTTAATAAAGCAATGAAGAATTCTGCCGATTCCAAATCCATTATAACGATACCATATATGTTGTGAGTGTCGACGATATAAGATTTTTGGCAAGGGGCTGTCATTTCAAGTGATGACCGTTCTTGTTGGTGAATACACCATCATCTTACAAACACTCTTTTGTTAACCCTCCCTAGAAATCGATTTTATTGATAATGAAGAGTGAGTGATAGAGGATGAAGGATGATGATTGATAGGAGAGGATGAAATTGCAAACCACACAAAAGGAAAGAAAGAAATCGCGACTTAGATATTAGAATAATTAAAAGAAAAAAAGTTGAGCGAATGTATGAATTAAATTGATTTTAAATTAAAACAACATGCGAACCTTAAATTTAAATACTAAATTTTTTACTAAACATAATAAATTAAAATTAAAATGAAATATTTGCCAAATATATTATTTATAAACTGATGGATCCAACAATTTTCAAAAAAAAAAAAAAAAAAAAATTGGAAGAAGCAATGGTTATTGTCATGGTGGGAGACTAGTGAAACTAAACCTGTTCGTCGGGCGAGCCATAAATTTTCGAGTTTTGACGAGTTCGAATACGGACCAAGGTTTTAAAAAAACAAGAATCCAAGCCCAACCTATTGAAGAGGGCTCGGGCGCCGGCCCGCGAACAGGTCTGAGTGAAACATATAACAACTAATAAACAAAGACTTGTACTTAGGGGTGTTCATCGGTTGATTCGGTTGAATAACCGAACCGAACCAAATAAACCGATAACCGAATAGTTAAAAAAATACAAACCGAAACCGAATCGAAGTAATAAAGCAACCGAACCGAACTGATGTATTAAGTTCGGTTGATCGGTTCGGTTATTTCTGTTTTGTTTTGTTTATTTTTTCTATTATTTATCTTTACTAATTCTTACTATAATATTTTGCTATGCACATTAATTTACTCTATTTTTAAAAAAAATTATAAATAGACATAAAAATAAGATTTTTTCGACTTGTTAGTAAGTACTGGACTTGTAAAATTATAATAAAACAAACTAACATTTATTATTAATAAGTAAATTTCAACTAAATGAGAAACAAAATTTTTGGCTGGATCAATATGCTAAATGCCCTTGTTTAATATTTAATATTGGTGTTGCAAGTGGCATGGAGATTGGGGCAGTTTCGGTATAGATTTGATTGTTATTATATATTGTTTAATTGTTAGGTAAAAAAATGATATGATAATTTGTAAAAAATTAGTTTTTCATAAATATTTTCATCAATCGGTTAGTTCGGTTATATCGATTTATTATAAAAAAAAATCGAACCGACCAAAATCACCGAAAATCTATAAAATCAATAACCGACACTGAACTATTTAGACCGAATAACCGAACCGAAAAATCGAATTACATCAATTCGGTCGATTATTTCGATTTGGTTCGGTTCGATTTTTGAAAACTTCTACTTGTACTATTCCTTTGGCAAAAATTTAAATTTCCCGCGTCCTTTTACCACGTCATCGATGGTCGTGAAATGCTAACCATATTGTTCTGCAATCGACTGCTGGCTCGCCTGCCACATAATACGATCCGCTATTTGAAGATTCCAATTCGGTAGAAAAGCCCTCATTCGCTTCTTCAATTAAAAAAAAAGAGTTCGGTTGCTTCTGGTACAGTTAGCAAGGGCGGTCGGGGTAAGCCGAAGGCCAAATCAGTGTCGAAATCATCAAAAGCTGGTCTCCAGTTTCCAGTGGGCGGAGAGGGTTGGCTCTGGTTCCCCTGTTTAACTCTCTGCTGTTCTCGAGTACCTTGCGGCCGAGGTGTGTAACAACCCTTTTCTATTATGTCACTGAATTGGAATAATAAGTGGTGTTTATAGGTTTTGGAGCTTGCTGGAAATGCTGCAAGGGATAACAAGAATACTAGAATATTCAACTTGCGGTCAGGCGAAGAATTTAGCAAGTTGTTGGGGACTGTCACAATTGCTAGTGGTGGAGTTTTGCCTAATATTCACAACAAATTTAACGGTCCTCAACTCTAAATAGCATAAACTAAATCTCAATTGTACTGATTCTAATTTCAGAGAACGTAAATACTTATTTTTTAATTAGAGGTAGGTAAACTCAGTTGGTTAGTCGGACAACTTCACATGGTCTGCATAAAATATGGTCTAAAATTTAGAAGCGCAACAGAACTATATTGTGGGAAATCACAGTCATGATTCCTTCAACAGTTGAAATCACTTATTAGCTTCAGTGTTATTCTGGCACATGAAGTAGCCATCACGAGTTCCTCAGAGTAGCGAGGGGAAAAGACACAAAAAAAAAAAAAAGAAGAAGAATCATTCATGCAAGTAACTCAAATGGTTCAGGCACTCCTCTTCACGGTGGATGCCTTGATATTGTCAATGAACTCCGGCTGTTTATTATGCATAAAATGAGAAAATAAAAGACGAAAATAAAGCAAAAAAATGGGGCCAAGTAAATCACCTTCAACGAAGCTCTGCCAACCAAAAACCTATCAACATCTGGTTCCTCTGCCAATTGTTTGCAGTTTGCACCATTTAGAGAACCTAAAACCCACCAAAAAATATGTATGTGGACGACTAACTAATAACATCTTTATTAGTAGTACGTGGATTCCAATTTTAGGTGATATGTGAAATGATTTTTCCTTTTGATGATGTGTCAACATTTTTAAAAATACACAATGTTTATTTATAAGATAAAATAGTAGATTGTCTATTTCATTCTAAATTGTATTTAATTTAGACAATGTCTATTTGGTTGTCTACATCTAAGAGCATCTCCAATAGCTATTATATGCTTAGGTGGCATATGGAATAGACATTCAAATTCATGACAAGGTTAAATAGATATTTTGTAAATTTGCGACAATAGATTGTGGATTTCAATCTATTTGGTTGTCTATTTATAGATA
>CATIWQ010006863.1:0-25478 GCA_949673415.1 Euphorbia schlechtendalii
TTGCAATGTTTATCTTCGTTTTATGTTGTTTGTATTTTTTTTTCTCTTGACAAGTTTTTTAATTATTTCTTAATATGGGTGAGATTTTGTTTTCTGATTTGGATTAGCTATTTTGTTTTATCTAACATGAATTCTTTTGCTCATGCATCATTTAAAATGAATTATGAAGTCAAAATAAACTCTATAGTTCAACATTCATGAAATGTTTCATTTCTATAAAATAATGTTCATTATCTTTTTTTTTTGTAATTAATCAAATTATTTTAGTTAGTAATAATTTGAATGACATGTCGCACATAATCAAAATAACTTTACTTTAAAGAATGAACGCTACTTTATTAAAAATTCATTTGTGCAACATAGGTCCATGCATGATTAGCATATTGCTATTTTTTTCCCTAATTGAAAGAAAATGGTGCATATCATTTTTTTTTTCGTGGAGGTGATTACAGTCGAGATTTCTGTCCACTCTTTGAAAACTATTTTGAATTTACAAGAAATCTACCCTATATAAATAAATCAATAACAAATCTTGTATATTTTACAGTGTAATATATTATAAAATTTCACCTTTTATTTAAGACAGAGAATTTTGATGAGTAAAATATTTCTTTTAAAAAAGAAAAATATGTTGTATTAATGAGTAACAGTGAAGCCGATTTGATTATGTTACAGTTATTGTTATTGTTGTTAACAGTTATTTATTTTTACTAATAATTTTAATTTGTTTCTTAAATAACCAATAATTGTTTAGCCAAACAATCGAGACTGCAATTTGATAAAGAATAAATTAAATAACTTTGTTGAAATAATCCTTTATTGCGAATAGAAGGTCGAAGAAAAGCATGAATAAGATCAATTACTATATATTGCTTCTATGAGGATAGAGTAAAAAGAGATTTTTTATGATTAGGTGGAAAATTAAATTAACCACTAACCAAATGAATAGAACCACACATGCTTCCATCTCTAAAAATGGTTTTAATGTAAAAGCTATCTATAGCTAGAGGGTTCTATACTTGTACCATTTTTTCTATTGTGAATTAAATTGGGTTGGTGGTGAGGTCAAGTCACTTTTCATCACTACATGAATATCGAATCTCTATTTATAGGTTTATGCGCAAAAGAATAAGATTATTATTAAAATTTCACTGTTTTTTTTTTGTTTTAACAATTGATTATAACATACAATAATCATATCGCAAATGTATCTCATAACAATTGATTATAACATACAAAAATCATATATTTATTAGTTAAGTTTGAAGCATAAAACGATAGATGAATTGACTGAAATTTATTTAGGTTTCAGAGTTGAATTGAGTACTCACAGTGCTATATCAAAAACTTTGAAAAAAATGTTTTGTATATGAGATTTATTTTTGTATATTAAGTGTTGAATGAATGTTTTGGAGGAAATATATATAAAAGATACATTTGCAAAATTGATATGAGATTCTAACTACATTATTTTAATTCTAAGAACTTAATTATTTCATTTTATATTTTCAGTTATTTCTTTTTTTTTAAAAAAAATACATATATATTATTTAAAATATTTTTTATAAATAGTTTTTCTTTTCTCAGAGCATCAATGGTTTTTTTACTTTTATAATAAACGTCCCAGTTTTCAATTTTGAAGTGTGAATTTTATTTCTAGTGGAAATACATTTATTAGAATTGCTTTACCAAATGAGTTCATCCAGTTATTATAAAAAACTGAGTTAATCCAGTTACTAAATTATCTTATTTGAGTTTTGGTGTCCATGTATACTCTTCAACCTCTTTAAAAATGCATTTAATTATCGAAAATTAAGATTACAGTCAAGTGCCAGCTAACTGCATGTTCATCCAACAATAAGATATTTGAACAGTCGATATCTTTATATGAGTGAGGTCTTTATATGAGTAAGGTTATTTAAAATTGTCATAGAATTATTTGATTCAAAACGCTAAGTTAATATTAAAAATCAATCGTAATTTTTAAATTACTTTTAACATCCTTCGCAGGTGAATTCCTTCTATCTTGAAACGAGTATAATATAAACTCATTCTACCATATGTTGAAACTTTATTCAATAAATGAAATTGACAAGATTCAAACCCTAACCTTACTAATATCATTCTTGATTGACGAGATATTACAGAAACATATCATAATTAAGCCTTGCTCACCTAAGTGCTATATCTTCTCCACGTACGTACACAATACAAAGTCAATTCTACCATAGATATCTGCACTTATAGATTATACTTTAAGCTCGTTTATCTAGGACAATATTTTCATTGACGTCTTCCTCCAACACAACTGAGCTTCACAGAATTATTATTTATCAAACATTCATTAATAAATTTTTTGGAGACTTGAAGTTATCTTAAAGCTAAGATTTTTAAATCATCGAGTTCACAATTTTACCCCAAAGTTGTAAAGAAAGTTTGTGAGTATGTGTTTGAGTTTTTTTTATACCTAGTGAATATGGACTCATATACTTCTTCGGGTACTAGAAAATTGTCATTTTATTTAATATTTCATTTTTTTTTTATCATTTTCAACTATCAATGTAAAATTTAACAATTTTTTCCTAATTTTCACCTGTATTAATTATAAAAGATATTGAGTATAAATGAAGTTACAAGATAGTAGTGATTAAGAAGAAAAAAAATCTTATATTAAAATAAAAGAGATAAATTTATCATTTTAATAATATGATATTAAACATTTAATTAATTTTAATAAAAATCATAGAAAGATAATCTTTCCACATAAAAATGATAATAAAGAAGTTAATTTACTTGTATTACTAAATTAAATGCACGATATACAGTAAAATTGAATATTTCAAAAAGGTTTAACATGAAATGTCTACTGAAACCTGAAGGAAGAAAAAAAACATGTAAGCATAGCTAAATAACTAAAATCTGCTGACCTCATTATTTAGTCTTTTAGTTAACACACAAATTATTTATCTAAACGAATAGTAGAACTGAAGGAAGACTTTTGTCTGAGTTCTATGGTCAGCTTAACCATTAAAGGCTGTATTTGTACAAAACCATTATTAATTGCGCAGACAAATATTCCCCCACTATCAATAAAAATATATTTTGAATTGGAAAAAATTAAAACTGGATCCATCTTTCTCATTAATTTATGTACCATATAGCAACCATCACAACTTCCCACTCAAAACCATTTCCAAACATTCTTTCTTCTTTCTTTTCCCCATTTTTTGTACTTTTCCCTTTACCCTTTTCAAATTTTCAGAAACAAATCCCACCTTCTATATTAATTTCTCTCCACCTTCATCACAATTTAACTCATCCATGGATACTGTTCACTGGCCTCAGGTATACCTTCAGATTCATCTCCTGCATCAATTATCTCTTCTTCGATTTTCTTTTTTTTTTTTATTGATATCATGATGGAAAAAGGACTAGTTTTTTGTTTTTATGCTCTTTATTTTATGAGAAAAAGGGATAAAGGGTTAAAATTTGTTGTATTCATTTGTTTGATATGCGTTCATGTCTGTTAGGAGACAGTGGTGAAGGCAATAGAAGAAAGTTCATGTCTAAAAGCAAGTTCAGGATCAGGAGGAAAAATAAGCTGCAGGAATACACAAAAAGAAGAAACAGGGAAGAAGACATGTCCAAGGTGCAGTTCAACCAACACTAAATTCTGTTATTACAACAATTACAGTCTTACACAACCTAGACACTTTTGTAAGACTTGCAGAAGATACTGGACTCAAGGCGGCTCTCTTAGGAATATTCCTGTTGGCGGTGCTTCTAGAAAGAACAAACCTTCTTCTTCTTCCTCTTCTATTTCTAAATCACTTCCAAATCTTGTTACACACGATCCTTCTAATTCTTCCACTAATTCCACTCACCAAATTTTTCCAAAGCCTAATCCTGACCTGAACCTACCTAATTTCCTTTCTTCTAATCCTAGCGGTGTTAGGAGTTTTTCGGATTTGATTCAACTTGATCCTAATAAGAGTTTTCGAGTTCCATCTTCTACTTCTTTGTCTTCTGTTGCTGGTAGTGGTCCTCTCCCAGTCTCAGCGTTGGAGTTGTTGACTGGGATTGCTACGACGACGAGAGGGATGGATAATTCAGATTTTATGCCAGTTTACAACACCGACGGATTTGATCCTCTTGGTGATTTGAAGCCTACAAGTTTGGGGTTCTCAGTTGATGGGATGAATGGAAGTAATATAAATGAAGAAAATACAAGGGGGAGGCTTTTGTTTCCATTTGAAGATCTAAAGCAAGTTCCAACTGGTCCAAATGAAACTACTGAGAAAGGTGATTCAGCTGAGTATTGGAGTGGAGTGTTAGGAGGAAATGGATCATGGTAAATTTCAAATTTTAACATTTTAAAATTAATTAAGGTGGGTGACTATGTTTGGATTTCCTGGTTACTAACAATTAGGGAACACATATATTGGATTTATGTATTTTTCTTTATATATATCATTTGCTTTGGTTTAATTAGTTTTAACTTTTTTCTTAGTTATATGTTCATGGGAGTTTGAAGCTTGTTTTTAGATTTGCTTCATTAAGGGTTGATATATATTTTTTGCGCATTTTTATATGATATATAATATTAATTATGTCTTCTACTTTTTTATTTTGCATACAACTTTAGTTAGAGAGTCTTACAAAAGAAAAAGTTTAGTTAGAGAGTACTATATATCAATATTGTGAAACTGATTCAAAATCATTAAAATAAAAAAATAATGGGAGTTGGGAAAAAGATGATATATGAATATGATGAGTCAGCAGGTAGGAATACTTCAGTTAATTATTTCAGCAGCAGAACTGAAAAATGATAAAGAAATTATTACAATTAAGAAGCAACGTATTTGATATTCAATGTAAATGCATTTTTGTTAATAAAAAAATGAAAAAAAATATTCTTATCATTTTTCTACAAAATAATTTATATTCTAAAAATAGAGGGGAATTGACGAAAACAGAATAGAATTCCTAGAAAAATATTTTGATATTCATATTATTTCACTCTATTTTACAAACTTATTAACCGGTTAATATTAAAATGAGAAACTTTTAAAATTTATATACTTCGGACATATATTCTAAATTAGTTAACTTAAATTGTAAGTAACTGAACTAATGGGTACCGTTGAAATATAATTATTTTACTGTATCATAGTTCAAATGTCTATGGTGAAAATGAGCTGAATTTGAATTGACACATAGTTCGTTTGAATTATAGATTTTAGATAGGTTTGATAACATTGGACCAAATTGATTGAAATGTCCAAGGATTTCTGTATAAATTAATAAACCGACAGATTGAGAAAGATATTTGTGTCATTTATTTGAATTGGTGTAGGCTATTGGAACCCACAAAACATTCTCCTAGGAAAGTGTGTTCGGGAATAATTCACCCCACTACAATTCAGATCCAAAGCTATAATATTTAATTTTGTTTTCTTATTGTTATAAAATTTGGTTCAGCTTTGTTTATTTGCTGTAACCCACTTTAGTGTGAATAATATTAATAGTAATTGATAACTAGCAAAAACTTGTTGATTGGTCCACCTCACCTCGCCGCTTCCATCTATTAGTATTTGGTGATTATTATGTGGGTGGTCTAGTGTTAGAAATTGGATAAAACATTAAAATATTCAACGAATGTACAATGTCACATTTGACATCTATTTGTTTATATACGACTCATTTTAACTCATTTAAAGACTAATTTTAACTATTTAAAGAAGTAGTTTAGTTTACAATGCTGGTAGAAATTGATCTATATATAACTCTCACCAAATATTTATCTAAATGAAAATGTTTTTACTTTATAAAAAATAGTTAATACACATATGTAATAGACATGGTACTTTAAAAAAAATGTGTTGTAAGATGCTAATATTATTGGTAATTTTTGTGTAAAATACACCAATGATGATTAAATAACGTTAACTGAATCGAATCATTTTCTTTAAAAATAAAATTCCCACACACATCATTAAGAATCTCACGAGCAAAAATAGCCAAAATAACCAATGCTACTGATCAAAGTAAAAGATCACAGCTAAGCCTAGGTTGTACGGCATAGTGCAAACAAATTAAAAGAAGTTTGACTTCTGAGGAAATAAAAAAAAATGTAAGCACACTCATCTTATATCCTCCATGCAGTTATAAGCAGCCAAATAATGTAAAACAGCATATTCATACACAAGGGGAATACTTACATTACAAGTCAAATGAGCAGGTCCAGCATAAATATATTTTCAATACTTGCTACAGCCTCCAACTACAAGTATGCATAAAATCTCAAGAGGTCTGAGAGTAGAGAGTACGGCAAAAACAGATTTTAATACTTGCTACAGCCTACAAGGTCTATTCTTATTTCCTATCTCTTCTATAAGTTAATTAGTTATACTTATGTTAAAATGTCACCAATATGAGAATCTTATGAAAAATTATTAAAAAAACCAAGAAACTGAACTAGTAACATTCGAAATATATATGGTAATAAGTTTAGGTTGATCATGGTCTAGTAAGTGAAAATTCAGCATTCTGAAATGTTGAAGTAATTCTCATGTCAGAACAAAAGGTAAAAAACCGTCACTGATACATCTCCACATTCATAATCACCACATAATGCATCACCCAACTTAGTAAAACCATTCAATGTACAAAGTAAGTATGCAATATAAAAGAAGCTAGACTAAGCACGTGCATATTCCGACAGAAAACATGAAGCCCAATTTAACAAGAGGTTTAGTTTATGTTGCTTTCGTATTCATCTTTCTCTTTTCTTTTTTAATATTACTAGGGGATGGTTTTTCTTTAGAGTTTCCAGGGATGCCGATCTAATTGGGATGTTGACCTTTTATTATCATAGATCGTTGTTGATTCTCTTCCATTATCTGAACTGCCATGTTCCGTATCACATCATTCATCTCTACATGTCTGTCATCCTCGCCAATATCCACCAAACGCATGTCTCGGAGTCTTCTTACCTTTGTATAAGCCTCGTCTAGTTCTTCCCGCCGGCTCTTCATTCTCTTAATTATCCCTTCATCGACTAGAAATTCCAACAATGTTGTCAAATTTGTCCACATAAATAATGGGCAATATAAAAAACATTGTTGTAATGTTGGATCTTTCAAGTAATGATTACTAAGCTTCAATTGCTGGAAAATCTCGACATCAGCTTTCTTCCGCATATGTCCATGCGATGCATCAGTGATTCCCCTCATGTTTCTTGCTGTAATTCTTATAACCAGAGGATTTCCACCACAGTTGCCCGCAATTGATTTCGAGATTAAAGTATCACTCCAACAGCACAAGAAAAACGACACTTGAAATAAATATAAAATCAATCCCCACTTTCTTTGCCCTAATCGCTGATAATTAAATTTTTTTTTTTTTTTTTTACTTTGTATGCTATAGAAATCACAGGATCTTAAAAAATCAACTCCGACTAGTATCATTTCCAAATCATACATGATTTCCAGCTCAAATTCAAACTATATCATCCCTAATTTAAAATTACCACAAACTTATAACAGAAAAAAGAAAATGATGCAGAGAAGATAGATCATTTATTGTTTAGAGGAGATGATTCCGCATGATCTTGCACATCTTCTCCAGTGGATTAGATTAGTTTGATGTTTGACCAAGTTTACGAGTAATATGTAATATCCATTTGTATTATTGCTTTTGATTGGTAGTTCAATTTTGAAAAAATGAAAATATACATACCTTTGAAATCCAACAAATATGAGATTGTGATTCAAATCCAACGATTAATACCTATTAATAAAATTGATAAAATATCTTATATTTTCTAAAAAATTTGTTAAAAATTAGAAGCGTGAAATTCTTCTGAGCTTAACAAACAAGATTTGCCTTTTGACTGTTGTTGATTCATTTCCATTTTTAATACAATTCTTTAACTGTAGTATTCAGATCATCTTATAACCGTATATTGTCACTATGCATTATGCAAATAAACTACATCCGCACCAAATATATTATGTTCTTTCGTAAATTTCAATTCATGAACATATAAATTCTAACAATTAGGGGGGGGGGGGGGGGGTTAAAGGCGAAAATGGAGACGTTGTCATTGATTAGATCGAGCCTTCAGCCTTACACAGTACTAATTGAAAGTGGGCATAAAGAAAATTACTTGCAATTGACCGCAAATGTCTACAGATGAATGGTCTCTTCGACTAATTAACATCAGTACGGGGAGTAATAATTCGCTAAAGATGAACCTAACCTCACAAGAAATATTAAAAGTCATAATCAAAGACAAAAAATGCACGTACGGATACATGCTTGGTAAAATTCCATGCCCCCTCTTACAACATAATACTAGATAAAATCAAGAATGCAGCACCTTTTTTCTTAAACAACAAGCCAATACGTTGGTATGAAACTCCAAGAGGAGCCTTATCTTTGTGTTTTAATTACCGATTCATATTTATATACAGTTTTTTTTTTTTTAAATTTATCTTATTTGGATTTACATTATTAAATAAAAAGAAAAATTCCCAACCCACCCCGGATGTGATTCGAATCTAAAATTTTTAAAATCTAAAGCTTCTGTCTTAACTACTAAGCTAAGACCTCTATCACTATATACAGTTTAACATATCATTTATATTTTACAAAATTTAATTTCTTTTGGAATTTAGATTCTAAAGTTAATTTGGTTGTTTATAAATTTTGTTATTTTATATTTTTTCTCGAAACAATTTATACCTTCCTCCCATCTTAAGCAATACACTCTTTTTTTGTTTCCTTTCTTGTTAACTCAATAACCGATAGCTTTTCATATGCCGTATTAAAATTTTTGTTTGTTTTTTCATATCCGTATTAATATATTTTTTCTGATTTTTACAATATGTTTCTTAAGAATATGTCAAATAGATGTTTCTTGTTCTAATTATAAAATCTATGATATATGGATTTTAGAGCAACAATTCAAATTTTATTTATCTCAAACTGATATTTTTAATTCGAGGTGAAGTTTTTCTTCTATTTTGTAGGCTTATAGAATAACCAAATCATAAAATATCACAACAAAAATTCAAATTTTATTCTGTTCTTATCTTATCTAAACAAACGGTAATTCTATAAATAATACAAATGAATTTACATGTTATATTACTTACACGAACTTCCTTTAGAACATCAATTTGATCAAATTCACTAGAGAAGATGCAAGATCTTGCAGATTCTTCGCCTTGAAACGGTAAATGATCTCTCTTCTCTGCATCTTTTTCTTTTTCTGTTATAACTTTGTGGTTATTTGAAATTAGGGATGATGCGGTTTGATTTTGAGCCGTAAAATCAAGTATGGTTTCGTAATGATACGAGTCGGAGTTGTTATTGTATGAAACGCAAATGATCTCTCTTCTCCGCATCCTTTTCTTTTCTCTGTTATAACTTTGTGATGATTTGAATTTAGAGATGATATGGTTAGATTATGAGTTGAAAACCGAGTATACATGATTTCGTAATTATCAGAGTATGAGTTTGATATCTGTGATTTTTATAGCATACCAAGTCAAAATTATAATCTTTCTGCTATTAGAGCATAGTGAGTAGGTTCGATTTTTATAATATATTCGGTCAATCGCTTTTTTCAGGACTGGAGAAGTGAAACCATGAGAATTAATCCGTTCCGAGAATATGCTGTGGAAATTCCCAGTCATGTCAAGTGTAAGTTTTGCGGTGAAGAATGTGTTGGAAACGATACAAGCTTTGTGTTGCATTTGGCCAAAATTGAGGGCCATGGTATCAACGTTTGTCCCTCATTATCAGAAAATGTTCAGAAAGAAGCCTATTCCTATGCAACAACCGGAGAAATCCCTAGTGGAAAACGAGTACCTATCCCAGTCAACGAATGCCTGAGCTAGAAGAGTCAATCTATTCCGAATCCAACAAATATCGCTTCTGGAACACAAAAAGACCAAGCTCAAAGTACCAGAAAGGACGAGCCCGTTAAGACTAAGGCGCTCCATTATTGATGATGCCAACTTACTGGTTTAACCGATACAGAGAAGAAATTTGGTCGTATCTGATGGACAACGATGTTTTGAAAGTCGGCATCGTTGGAATCGGGGGAGTGGGAAAAACCGAGTTGGCCAAGTATGTTAATAACCTGCTGCTTAGAGAACAGAACGAGTTTGATCATGTTTTCTGGGTAAAATCGTCCCCTGATTGGAGTGTTTGCACCAAGGAGACTGTATCTCCACGTTGCAGAATTCTTAAGCTGCAAACTCTAATATCGAAGGCTGTTGGCGTAGACCTATTAGATGGAGATGATGAGATTAGAAGAGCAGCGCAATTGTTTGAAGTGCTGACCCGAAAGAAGAAATGCGTCGTGATTCTAGATGATGTATGGGATTACGTTTCTCTTCGAGATGTTGGGGTTCCTGTAGGTGCGGATCAGTGTAAAGTGTTCATCACAGCTCGATCTTACGAGGTGTGTAGAAAGTTTGGTTGCCAAAAGAGTATTATCATGAATCTTCTTTCGGATAGAGATAGCAACGAGTTGTACAAGACAGTTCTCGGGAAGGAAATAACACTTTCAGAGGAGGGGGAGATGATCACAAAATCAGTTATCGACAATTGTGAAGGACTTCCTCTAGCTATAATAGTCGCGGCAAGAAACATGAGGGGAATAACTGATGTACACGAAATGAGAACCGCATTGCGTAAGGAAGCTGATGTCGAGGTTTTCCAGCAGTTGAAGCTTAGTTATCTTTACTTGAAAGATTTAGCACTGCAACAATGTTTCTTATGCTGCCCTTTATTTGTTATGAACGATTATAGGGCACTGTTGGAATTTCTAGTCAATGAAGGGATAATAAAGAGAATGAAGAGCCGGCGAGAAGAATTAGACGAGGCTTACGCAATGGTAATGAGCCTGCAAGATATGGGTTTAGTGTTCGTTGATGAATGCTTAGTACATATGAATCGCACGATACAGAACATGGCGCTCCATATAATGGAAGAGAATCAACATCGCATTATAAAATCCTTACCAGATGTGGATAGTTGGACCGAGGATCTAGTATGGGTTTCGTGGGTAACTCGTGAAATCGAGAAAATTCCTTTGAATTATTCACCGAGTTGTCCTGAGCTTTCAACGTTGTCGTTATATGGAAACACAATGTTAGGATTCATTGGTGACTCGTTTTTCGAGGGATTTCCTGGACTTAAGGTTCTAAGTCTTTCCGAGACAAGTATTGAGAGCTTGCCTCTTTCAGTCTTGGGTCTTGTTAACCTCAATACATTGTTATTGTCCTGTTGCGGGAAACTAAGGAAAATTTCGTCAGTGTCAAAGTTGAGGGCTTTGAAGAAGTTGGACATCAGTTGGTCTGGTGTGGAAGAAGTGCCTGATGGTCGAAAAGCTGTCAAAACTCAGGTACCTGGATCTGCTTGGAAGTCAAGTGAAGAAGTTGAAGTCTGAAATATTAGCCAATTTCTGCCAAATGCAATTCCTTAGACTCCCGTGGTCATCGGTTTTTAATGCAGAGGATATTGCATGCATGAGAAGTTTGGAAACTTTGACTTGTCGCTTTACGGATTTGGCTGAGCTTAACAAGTATCTGTTGCCTTTGAAAGAGTTTAAAGAAAGAGAATCGCCAATGCAACTGTGTGTTCAAGCAGAAGATTTTTACAGTGAAGTGCCAAATCATAGTAATTTAATGTTTAATCTCTTTGCCGATGATTTGGGTTTCAGAGAAATCTGTGGTTACGATGATCATCAGGAGTGGAGTGTACTACGTTTGCATAATTCCAATGTGAACGGGCTAGTCGATTTGCATAACGACTTCGACCAAATTGTGCTCGTAAAATGCGAGGTAGCAAAGAGCTTCTGTGAGTTTTCCGCAATAAAAAGTGCAGCTGATTTGAAGAGCTTTTATGTTATAGAGTGCGATGGAGCAGAACACTTGTTTTCGTTGACTTTTCCTGAAAATCTCGAGAACATAGGATTGCTCAAGCTGAGAAACTTGCGCAGCCTTTTTGGAGGTGTGCCATTGTCGCTTCCACATACAACCTATTTCTCACGTCTTAAAGCGTTTCTCATGCGAGATTGTCCAAGGATAAAGCAACTCTTCCCACTCGATCTGCTGTCGAACCTGAAAAACCTCGAGTTGATAGATGTCAATAATTGTGGTCTAATAGAGGAGATATTTGCAACCGAAGGAGGCGGACAAATCGACACCTCCAACCTCCCCAAGTTAGGCAAGTTCAGGTTAACGGACTTGCCAAAACTGAAGAGCGTTTGCAGCGTGCAATTAATGTGCGATGCTCTGAGAATAATCGATTTGGTGAGGTGTCCGAAACTCGAGATGAATCGGTGCAAGTCTGTTACACCTCTCTTGGACAGTCTCGCTGAAGGGTTCGCATCCGTGAAATGTAAGACTTTTTTACTCTTCCAATTTCAGATGCATTAGATTCTTACATGCTCATTAGTTTCTAGGATGAAATGCCTCCATGGCTGAAACTAGATAATCGTTTATTTATTTGTTTACTCACAGGTAAGATGCATCGTCCCAAACAGAAGAAAGCAACACCGAATCCTCATGTTTTCTGATCCCAGAATAAAATTTGTCAGTTGGACTTTTATCTAGCTGCTTTTATATATCAGTCACACTAAACTACTTATGAGTTATGATCAATGAACTGCTTTGAAAATCATTTATTGGATTTAGGCGTTGGCTTGGTATCATGTATGCTTTTGTTTGATCAATACATGTCACCTTACCCTGCTTCGCTACTCTTCTTTTGCGCTTGTTCTTAAGATAAAAGTAGTCCCATTTTCAGTTTTTTTTGTTCTCTATCCATTGCAAAATCTCAACCCGTGGATTCTAACAGGTGCTGCTAGGTAAAGTTTAAATAGGAAGCATCAGGATCCGTGCATGGTCAAGCGCCTTGGAGGCAAGGCCTGACTACTCAGTTAGGCATGCCTTGGTGATGCCCCTTACTTGCTCTTACGCACATTTTGGCCTATTTTTTTTTGTGTAAATCTGTTTGAATTAAATTAGAGATTCTTATATTCAAGGCTTCAATGTCTCTTCAAATAAATTTTGAATTCGTTTAGAAAATACCATCAAAGTAGATACTTTATAATTAGGAAGACAAAACTTTAGTATTACATATTCAAGATAACAAACAACTTTTCAAAGGTATAGCAACATTAATATATTAACAAACAACTTTTCAACCTGCATATAGCAGCTCTCAACTCTGGGAGATGAGCGAGCCATAAGTGGAGTGCTGCAAAAATAAAACCATGAGGTGACATTGAACCTTCAAACAGTGATTGTATGCTTCTAAGCAATGCAATTTTTCATCTAAATTGAAAATGATGAATAATATTGATAGACATGACATGAAAGGAGGAGTAAAACATAGATTATTATTTTGCATGCATAACATAAAGAAAAATAATTTCATTTGCTAATATAATTTTCTTCATGTATTTGATTTGAATGAATCAATTAGATGATATGAAACACTTTTACCCATGCTTGCAGATCGGAGTATTGGACCTCATCTCATTGACTAAAATAAAGTCAAAGGTCTCAAGTCTCAACAACATGAATATATATTAAGGGGGAACTTTAATCTAGACACAAATATTTGTTTTCTTTAAGTTAGATGAATTTATTCAGAGCACATAAAACAATGGTGGGAATTCACCAGAAGGGAATATCAGATCTGCTTTGCGCAAGGTGGAATTTAAGCTCGCTTCCTCTTGTTTGGAAAGAATTTTAACAAAGTCAATAGATTCCATTCCTTTTGTTAAAAAGGAATGAAATAAGCATTATACAAATTTAATAACGAAGCTCTATAATTCACCATGACACATCCATTATCCTCCAGCACAGGGAAGAGGTAAAAAGGTAGAATATACATATATACGGACTCGAGATACCTTTTTGATGAAAAATCCTTTATTGTTGACATACGTGTCTTATTCCAACCTTCAACGTCATTTGGCTTGTTTTACACAAAGTTAAAGGTTATGAAGTAAGGTCATGTTCCCTTCAACTGCTGAGAGTTGAAGTTAACTGAACTTATTTCAATATAAATTTATAACTACACATAGTTGAAGTTAACTGAACTGAACTTAATTGAATTTTAGTCGAAGAAAACATGACCTATACCGGATGATGGTGCATGATCGATGAGAGCTCATAACAAAGAACCGATCCGGTGGAGGATCACAAATAAAGAGTTAAGGATGACCATACTTTTGATTCTGGTAAGGGTATAGTTTGTGGTAAAGCGTCCTTTCAAGATAAATTGGAAAAAGATTTTAACATGAATGTTTTAATAATTCAATTTTGGTAAAATATTTTGTTTTTAATAATGTAATTGTTATGCTACTTTATGTAATATTCAAGTATATTAGTAACTCAGATTTAAAATCTATTTATAAATAGCTTTTTATAGTGCAGTCAAAATCATCTAATAAATTAGTAATATTTTATTTATAATAAAACTAAGAAATTTTTTTATCTGTTGAAAGGTTAATCTCTTTAAGAACTTTATTCCACTAAATTCTTAGTTTATATTTTTAATTTAATTCCTAAATGGGAAAGTAAGGAAAATAGAAGTCAAAATTTATGTTAACTTGATACATTCACGACGTTCACGCTTGTGATGAATTTCAAATTGGAGAATAAAAGTAAATTGTTGACAAGTCTTCCGCCACTCAAGTTGGAAACTTATCTATTCATTAGCTGAAGTGTCATTATCTAATTGGCTGTTGTGTTTTGGTGAACTGCTGTCATATTCGTTACCATTTAATTTTGTGGTCAGCGACATCGCTACGAGAGTTGCAATAATTTAATTGGTGGATGACTTATAATTTTATAATGGAATAATCCATCATCACCTTCCCAGAGCTCACAAAAAAATTGGTTAACATCTTGAAATTACAAAACTCTGTATATCATCCTTAAATTAGTAATTTCCAACCGGTTAATCTTTTTAATGCCACGTGTTATAATTTAGTTGGTTTGATTTTTCAAAAATATCATTATTTGATTTTTCTCTCTTCAATCAGAAATTGACACGTGACATTGAGGGGACAAACTGTTACATTTTCACCAAGTTAAAAGAGTAACTGATCATTTTAAAAGTTGGGATGCCATCTAACTTTCTGAACCAAATTTAAAAAAGTATTGATACATTCACCTTCTATATCATCTATAAGAGGGGAGAAGTATTCAATTCTAACTCCAACTATATCAAAAATATAATCAATAATTAAAAAACCGATATTGGATATAGTTACTTTGACGTCACCTAAAAATAAGAACATTAATTACCAAAACAATTCTTTAAAAGTTTCATGTGTATTTTAAGAGACACATTACTCATCACATTAAATAATCAACCAACAATAGTGCTAAGCACGAACCCGGCCTGGTCCTTCGATCTACTGAAGGTTAAGGATTAAGGATTAGTGAGTTAACTGGTGAAGAAAAAATGTTAATTATTTATACTTTTTAATATTTTACAAGATTATAAAATGACATTTTAAACAACAAATTACTGTCTAAAACTAAAAGTGAGCTCAAAACTAGTTTAAGAACACTCTTTACTATTTACATATAATTTTCATCATTTAATAATTAGCAAATTCGATGTTTTTAAAATTGAAAAATTATTAAATTTTATGTATCACAAGATAAAAAAAATTAAAAATTAATAGTACAAAAAAAACTAAATATTGTTATGATAAAAAATACTGATTTTGATTTTATATATAAATTCAACTATTAAAAATTTAAAACCATCATCACCTTTATAAAAAGGTACAATAATACAAAAATAACAATTATGGTTTTCCTTTGCAAATTCAAATGAAGAGCTGAGATTCGATGAAACTAAAATTTAAGTTGTCTTAACTTTAGAGATTAGGATTTAATAATTTTTATTTAAATATTCAACAATAAAAATTATCCTTGGTGAAAAAAATTATTGGTTGTAGATTCGGTCATCGAGTTACCGGTCTAACCAGCTGGATCAATAGGTAATTAACATGTTAAATTCTAGAGGATATTTGACATGACTCGGTCTATTCTTATCAGATATTATTGGACCGTATCGGGTCTTACAACATTGGTGCTAAGTATTTTATAATTTTTTTTTACAAACTGAAACTATTTTTCTCATGCATGGCTGTAAAACCATGAATGTCTCTTATTTTGTTCTTAATCAATACCATGAGACATGTAAAACAGTTTATAAGAATAAAACAAGTCAGTATGTCTAAAGTGCTTAACGTATTAAATGAAATTCAGTAAAAGAACATATTCTTTTGTAAAATATATTGCTAGATATGATGACTGGATATGATGACTGATGAGTACAACTATAACTAAGTTAATGTAGAATGGGAAAGATTTTTGTTTTTTCGTCCTAATATCAAATCAAATTAAAAGCAACCATTATTTTAATAAAATGTGCATAATCCTCACTTCATAAAGAACTCAATTGTTTTAGCTATCAATTGTGTAGTATGATTTACATAAGTATTAATAAATACATGATTAAATATCTAAACTAAATAGATCCATGGAAAATCTGATTACCTAAAACTGATTGTATACTTCAGTTGAGTTTTGGCAATGTCGAACACGTTTTTTCCTTAAAAAACGAAAATATTTAATTAGGTATAAAATTTTTAGGATTTGTTTTTATATAAATGATTTAAAAAACAAAAATAATATGACATCGAATTTATTCCATTAACAGTTCCGAAACTCCACTTGTCTGAAATATTATTACTCAACAATTTAAAGAATTGGAAATTAAATTATTCTGTATATAATAATTTAATAAGAGATATCGGAATAAAAGTGCAAAATCATACGTTACGCCTGAAAAGAGCATAAGTATCGGTCCCGAAACGAAACAGCGTTTGAATTGACGGAGTAACAGTAGAAAAACCGGACAGCAACATTTTCCCGGTTCATATCCTTTGGATCTTCTCTTCTTGTTTCCTTGTTCGTACCGACACTTAAAGCTCGTACCTTTTCATCATTTCCTCCATTTTTACTTCAAATATACTTCAATTTTCCTTTTAATTTCTTTCCATTTTCATTTTGCCTCCTAAAGTGTAGACTTGTACGATTGCTTCAATTTCTGGGGTTTGACCGCGATTTCACGGCGGCCCAGGTGCGCTATTTGTTTTTTTAAAATTTTCACCTTATCTTTTGTTTCATTCGTTTGTGTTTTTTGTGTTTAAATTTCAAGCAATCTCGATCTGTGTACTTGGTTTCTCCGATATGATCTGAACCCACCCCTCAAGTCTCTTTGGACTGTATTGTTCACTTTTTGAGATCTGATTTTGTGTGGTTTTTGTATGATGATTTGATTTATATAACGTTTTTCAACCGATTTCTGTTCTGTAATCTGTACTGTTAAATTGAAATTCTGTCTTTTCGTTTTCCCCTTTATTCAGGAAATTGATGTGGTAAATTTAGAATTGATATACGATGATGGAGAGTTACAGGGGATTTAAAGACGAACAAGATTGTTTTTTTGATAGCCTTGAGAAGATAGAATCTTCTCCGTGTAATGAGAATCGCAGTTCAGATGATGAATTCGATCATAGTTTTTCACAGTACGAGTTTTGGATTAAGGAACCGGAAAGTGTACAGGATCGCCGGAGTAGATTCCTTAAGTCAATGGGTTTAAGTCTAGATCGGAATTCAGATTCAGAGGAGTCAACTGATGAACGTTTAACCGAAATCCAATTAGATTTCAATGGAATTATAAATTCCAGTGATGCTATGTTGAGGACTTCTAGTTCATCTGATAACAGCCTTATAAATTCTGACTTCCGAACTTCATTACACTCATATGACACTCTTGAATCCTTTGAAGATGATGAGGATGACGGTGTTTACAAGATCAGAAATTCGGATAACGGAACGGAGTTCGTAATGGATGAAATAGGTCAAGATGGATTGCTTAGTAGATTACGCCAAGTTGGATCAAATCAATCTCTAAGTTCGGATGAATTCCAAGGAACCATTAACGATAGATCATCTCCTTCGATCGTAGATAAGAAGGCAGTAAAGACGAGTTGGTTGAAAAGATTAAGAAGACTAAGTCTTCCTGCCAAAACTATCGAGAAATGCAGTGCTTATGAATTGCCTGTTGGATCGAAGATACCGAGAGTTAAAGTTCATTCATCGAGAAAGAAATCCAAGGAATTGTCTTCCCTTTACAACGGACAAGAATTTCTGGCACATAAAGGATCGATCTTGACAATGAAATTCAGCCTCGATGGACAGTACTTAGCCACTGGTGGTGAAGACTGTGTCGTTCGTGTTTGGAAGGTGATTGAAGACGAGAAATCAGATCAATTTCACGCGTCAGCCAATGATTCCTCGTGCCTGTATTTCACAATGGATAATCTGTACAAAATAGCTTCTCTTGACGTGGATAAAATCAAAGTTGACAAAGTAAAGAAGCACTTATCATCTGATTCGAAATGTGTGGTTTTTCCACCAAAGGTTTTCAAAGTAGAAGAGAAACCTCTGCATGAGTTTCAGGGGCACAATGGGGATGTTTTGGATATTTCCTGGTCTAAGAAAAGGGTTAGTGCCTCAAAAATTTTGTGTTGTGCATGAAATTTTTCCTTTACTATATTATTTTAATCCGGTTTTTCCTGCAGTTTCTTCTGTCATCCTCTATGGATCGCACTGTTCGTCTCTGGCAAGTCGGGTCTGATAGATGCTTAAGAGTTTTTTCTCACAACAACTATGGTGTGCGCTTTAATATGTTTCATTTCAATCCCAACTAGCTACATTGTTGCTTTTGGCTGTTTTGTGCTAAAGTTTGAAACTTTGAACATTAATTGCAGTAACTTGTGTGGATTTCAACCCAGTTGATGATAATTACTTCATCAGCGGTTCAATAGATGGAAAAGTTCGCATCTGGGAAGTGGATGGATGCCAAGTTATTGATTATACCGTCTTAAGGGAAATTGTAACTGCTGTTTGTTATTATCCCAGCGGAGAGGTACGAGAAAAGTTCCATTTTTTGTTTATAAAACTGATGTTCATTTTATTGTTTATGCTGAAGAATTTTTACATATTTACAGGGAGGAATAGTTGGCACTATGAGAGGGAACTGCTTTTTCTATGATATTATAGGTATGCATTGCTTTTAGTTTCTTTTATATGCTAAAAATCTACTGGTTTGGCGCTACATGTCGTGAAATATCAGTGTCAATTGATGTTTGCTTAAAGAGCTTAAAAACTTTGATCGTGCTTTTGTTGTGCAGAAAATCGGTTGGAACTGAACGCTCAAATATCGTTACAGGGGAAAAAGAAGTTACCTGGAAGAAGGATTACAGGCTTTGAGGTAGTAAAGTTTTTTCCTCGTCTTTCATCACCGTTGTTATTTATTATCGCATAAAAAGCTCACTCTCTTTGATTTTAATTTTATCATTCAGTTCTCACCAAGCGATCCAAGCAAAGTAGTCGTCACTTCTGCAGATTCCCTAGTGAGAGTACTATCCGGCATGGATGTGATGTACAAATTCAAAGGTCCGTCTCTAACATTTTCCGCTTTTGCCCTTATCTTATGTACATATGTTTTTTTGAACTAATTTTAAAATCATTTCACCTTTTAGCGTCTAGCATAGGTGTCGGGGCCAACCAAATGTGCGCATCATTCACCTCGGACGGGAAATACATAGTCTCGACAAGCGAAGATTCCGATGTCTACATTTGGAACTGCAACAGCCAGGAAAAGGGCCCACAAAAGAAAAACATCCACTCTTGCGAGAGCTTCATGTCTCACAACGCGTCTATCGCAAGAGCATGGCACGGAATCAAGAACGATTCCATAGTAACTTCCACATCAAGTAATCCCCACGAAGTAATCGAGGAGTTGGACGATGAAACGGTGCAATCTCTGTCACCCGATTGTTTCTCTCACACAAGGGCGTTTTTGTGGGACTCTTTGACTAGGGGAACTGCGACTTGGCCTGAAGAGAAGCTTCCGGAATGCCCGATCACTGCCTCACCTAATAATAGGTTCAAATCGGAGTTCAAGTTTTTGAAGAATGCGTGCAATAGTATGTTTAGTAATCCTCATCTTTGGGGTCTTGTGATAGTTACGGCCGGTTGGGATGGGCGCATTAGGACTTACCTTAATTACGGGTTGCCTCTTCGAACATAATGAAAAAGGCGGGATATTGTTGTTATGTGTATGTGTATATATTGCACAATGATAAAAGGGGTTTACACGGAATGTGTATTGTAACCCTTCACAGTTTTACCAAGCGTAAAATTTGCTTGAGTTAGAGGTTCGTTTAGAGAGATGTTGTGATACATAGTTGACATACTGTTCTTTGATTAGTTGAGTGGTGTAAACTTATTTCGAACGCAATATAATATATTTAATTAACGTATACGACTCTGAAAAGAGGAGTTTTTTGGGGAGATATGAGTATTTGTGTACTACTTTGATGTTTGATGTTTGATGTGAATGCAGCTCTCAATTGATTTGTTGTAGTGTCGTTGCAATTTTCAGCACAATGCTTTACAAAATGCTAGCCTGGGGCCAATATGCTGATTTGGGTGTGGTTAGGCTTAAGCCAAATCGTATCTGCTGTTTTCATGTCGCCACTTGTCAACTCATTATGATTTGCATTTGTTTCTTTGATTTTTAACTTGTGGTTGAGGTTTTATGTCTGTTTGCTTACATACACATGCTACTATTAGCTATATGATCGAGTCCAAGACTTTCTCAACCCTATAAACCAGGAGTAGGTCTATTGTTGCCATTCCCATCCCTCCGGATGTAAAACAAATAGGTACAGATATGTTTCCAAATATTGAATTCATCGCCAACCAAATGTTTTGTTTAATACTAAGAATTGGCCTTGGACATAATGATTTGATCATCTCAAATTCAATTTCGTACTTTCCTCAACGATTTATCACTTTGTTTGAATGTCACATTGTGAAATCACTTTACCTTTTTTAAAAAAATCAATATATCTTAAGATATGAAGGACAAGTATTATATTCATTTTTATGACACATGACAAACATACAATGATCCGATCTTTTGAACATATTACTTAATATAATTTCCCATTCTGGTGGCTATATGTGTCTAGACTATAAAGCTGTCATTAATAAGGAATGTTGTTTTTTTACATAAGTGTTTTTGAAAGTGACTTTGGATGAAATTATCATTACTTTACATTATTCAATCATTAGATCAATTTACATATCATTGATTCAATAATTAGAAATGATAAAATAATAATAATATTATCTAAGACAGATAAAGTCACCGTAGAATTTACCCAAACTCAAATATAATTTTAGGTTAAATGTCAAATACCGAAATTAAAAAACAAGGAGAAAGTCTATGAATCTTTTTATTCTTAAATTAACAAGGAAAAGGTGCCATTTATTTCGTTTTTCTCGAGTAATTGTGCAGCACAACTACAAGTGGTTATATTAAATAAGAAAACACAAATAAATTTTAATGCATTTATATCTAGACCTAGTCACATGATCTTTGGCTCACGGGATCCGTCCATGCCCGCTCCTCATGAGTTGGAATTAGACAATGTAATTGAAGATTAAACCGGGCTAGGCTCGAACCCGAAGTGGCCCGAGTAAAATATATGTCGGGTTTCGTTTTAATATTAAAACTCAAACCTGGCTCACCGGACCCGAAATAATAATTAATATGTTAAAAAATTACATGGTTAAAAATTTCGTTTTTTTGTTAAAGTTTTAAACTCAATTTTGTGACTTATACTATAAATATATATGAAATTATTTTTTTACAATTATTTTCTAATAATAAATATTAAATTTTTTTATTTAAAACAATTAATAATTAGACCCGCGGACCGGGCTTGGTTTTGATTATTTTATTAAAGACCCGGTCAGGTCTGAACCCGATACATTTTTTCATAGGTTGAGCCGGGTTTGGGCAACTTATTTTTTAGTTAGGCCCAATAAAACCCAGCCCGGTCCATGCCCAGGTCTACTTATATCTATATAACCGATTTCAAATGTAAGTTATTATTTGTATCATCAGGGAAGAAAACGAGGATACAAGAAAAAAGAAAATATATGCACCAAATGTCTGAAAATTATAATAATATAGAGTATAAGAGCTTCGCTTTTGTGTTAAAACTTTTTTGGAAAAAAAAAGGCAGCTTTACCCCTTACTAAAATCAACTAAAACATTAGTAAAATCAATAAATTGCCTTTTAAGGAAGGTTCTAGTTTAAGAGTGGTGAAATCAGTTAAGCTAACAGAGAATCAATAAATGGGCTTGAGTTAGAGTTTCATTTAGATATTGTGATACGTTGTTGAAATACTACTCCTTGATTAGTTTAGTGGTGCAAACTCAAATTTGAACACAATATATGTATATGATTATAAAAAGAGGAATTTTCAGGAAACATTTGTACGCGTATTTGTTTGGGTTAAACACCAATTTAAAGTTTGATGTAAATGTAGCTCTCAATTGGTGTTATAGACAAGATAGATCGGCAATTTAGATTTTCTTCTTGTAGTATTGTTGCGTTTTTCACCCCACTCGTTTATCAAATGGTGGTATGGGGCCAATATGCTGAGCAGTGTAGAAATTGTTTGTGTTTAGGCTCTGGTATTTTCCTCAATTGTCTCACCTTTCTTCTCACTTGTCAACTTATTATGATTTGCATTATTTCTATGATTTTTAATTTGTGGTTGAGGTTTTACTTTTGTATTCTAACGAGCACATAGTACCATTGTTTGAGCTATATGATCAAATCTAAAACTTGCTAATAAATGTCCTCTCAATATACACTACGACGACTAAAAATTCAGTGTGACATTTTCTTTTAGAAACATGCTAATTAGAAAGTATCTAAACTTATCCCAAAAATCTACCGTCACCTGAAAGTGATTCCACATATCTCTCAACTTTCAAATAGTGTATTATTTCTTGACGTCACATATTATGTCTCTTTAATCAGAATTTGATACGTGATGATTAACGAGCAATGATGTGTAGTTTTAGAAAGTTAAGGGATTTACATTACAGTATGGAGATAGTAAATACATAAGGCTTTAAAATTAAGGTAAATAATAATAACTTTCCTATGTTTTACATTACTATCTCGTTTTTTATCAATGTAATTATACCCTCCCCCTGTATTTTACCTTAATATACTGCTATCCATACTATTAACTTTTTTCATTTTTCCATTTCAATAGATATTGTATTCCCAAAATTGTCCTTATGGTTCTTTTTTATTCATCTGCCTTCTTTTCTCTATAATTTAAAAAACATGTAAATTTCTTTCATTCGCTTACTTTATACTTCAGCTTCTTTTTAAAATTTGGATCTAACCAAAATGTTATGTTCAATTATTTTTTTTTCTTCAATGTCATTGTTTGGTAATCGTTATTATATGATTATTTTCTGTCAAATTAGTCCTAAATATAATCAATATCAGTTCCAATTATATTTTATTTCTCAATGAAAATACTATAATTGGCAGAAGTAATTTAGTATGCTTTTGACTTGTTGATCAGCTGCATGCATACAAATATATTGATAAAAAATAGATTTCTTTTTTGAAACCAGACCCAAATTGTTAGCTATGAACTAGTAAAATGCAAAATTCTTGAAAATAAATGTATGGAACTTTCTAATATTTTGGAAGAAAAAAAATTGTAAGTGTTGGATACAAATCCTGAGTAAAGTTTTGTTGTTTCTAAAAAGTCTCACTTGTCAAAGAAGAATGAAACCTCTCATAAGCAAAGTATTCTGGAGGCAACATACAAGTTAGAAGATGTGAGAAAAGAGAATAGCACTCAGAAGCATCAAAGTCTTCAGAGGATCATTCGCTCTGAAAAACAACTATTGAATAATTCTTCATCTGAGTATGTCAACCATCAGAGGAATCATAAGGTCAAAATAGTAAAATCAACTTATCACGGGAATCAATTCCTCTGTAAGCTACAATTAGAGCCGCCGCATCAAAAAGACATAATACCTGGGAAAAGGACGCTACGATGTTGACATCCAGGGAACAAAAACACGTGTTTTCCCCTTTAGCAAACAATCGTACTTTGTGGGGATCGATTTTTCTGTTATTCGATTTCTCAACAAACTATCCCTTATCATCAAATCAGGCCACTAAGTCTAAATAGATAAATCAAAGGATAGAAATCGAATTGATAATTGGAGATAACAGCTTGAATCCGTGAGACAACAGTCTAATTCTCTACTACAATCCAAACACAACGGGAAGACCTTCAAGCTTAAATAGAAGATAAGTTCGAGTAGAAGAACTTGGTGAAATTTTATTAAATTTCAAGAGCAATCAAGCTATCGCAAAATACTCTCAAACTGTACTATTAATCCATAGAAAACACACATTAAAAATCTATTTGTAATTGAGTCTTACTGAAACAACGTTCGGAAGCTCAAAATTTTAATTCTTAAAACTTGTATTCACTAGCTTAGTCGCTGATTTAGTGTGATGATATTGTTTGTATTGGAATAATTCAGAGTCTTGATACAGTAAGAAGGATACTTTTGGATTGGTAAAACTCAGAAGCTGAGATTGTTGGACGGTACTTCAATCAGTATTCAGCATTGTAGTGGTTTATTTCTTCACCCTAATAATAATCGATAGTGGATTAAAGCTTGGACGGACATTTCCAAAGTCTAGATTAGGTAGGGCTGAACCAATGATAGGGATCCCAAATATTTCAAAATTCATGCGAATGATTTGAATACACGTTGTACTCCTAACATTTCCTAGATATTTGATTTTCATAGATATCCTATTCTATTTAGCTATCTCCTTTTTTAGTAATGATGTTAAGAACAAACTCATCAATTGATTGAAACAAGTAAATCTTTGCCTTCAAATCCTTTAGCTTACTCTCCTCCAATAATAACCTTTGTTCTCCAGTCACATCTGCATGAGATGCGGGTTCAGCATATCCAATCTCAATAACGCTCCAACATTCTTTAGAACGAAGAAGTTTTTCCATAAGATAGTCCAATGTTCATAATCTCCATAAACTTTGAGGATGCAGCAAGTGCAATTTGACTATGATGTCATCTTCACACACTCTCACGCTGTGTTTCAAATCACTCAAAGAAAAAGTTGATGCGTTCTTTATCACATATTCAGTGGGGCTCCGATACTAATTTTGTTACAAATAAGAGCTGAAACACAACTCAAACATAAACAAATTGGATTTGTAATCGGTTGCATTTATTGGAAAACAAGGTCGGCTTATATAGCTATCCAACATAACAACTTAAAGTGAAAAAGGCTACTAAAAATTTTCTTATGTATTTCATTGTTCTATTTATTGGTAATGTTTGTTGTTGATGAACAATGATAATAACTTGTTCTTGATAATTTATTTCTGTTTACACATTTCAAATTTATT
>CATIWQ010006866.1:0-24825 GCA_949673415.1 Euphorbia schlechtendalii
TAGTTCTAAAGATCAACAAGGAAGATAAAATAAAGAAAATAAAATAAATTTGATATTTTTGGGTAGGAGGGTTAGAATGAAGAATGAGTAAATATAGGTATGAAAGATTAGAGAATCTAAATATATAGATTTTCCCTACGAAATGAGGATATCAGAGAAAGCATGCAAGTTCAACAAATATGTTACGATTCACTAAACTAATCTAACAGACTCGGTTCTAAATACTAAGATGTTCAATTATTCACCACAGAGCAACACATGAAATGACTTTTCTAAACCTAGCGCAAATGAATTAAAATGATTATATAAACCTGGACAACGTCAATACTATGCTTAGTACGGATCGCTCTCACATAGCCACATTTAGCAAGTTACCATTCCAAAAATTTTAGCTCACTAAACAGCGTTATATCACAGATCTAGTGATTGTACACGATATTGTTAACCCCGAAACTACTCTTAAAATTAACTCCAACGCATATAACTTGATTAACATAAACGACTTAACATGAAATACGTATTATGACACATATACATATCATAAACTTCAAAATAGAAAGTATAAGCTGAAAGCAAAGCAAAGTTGTAAGGTGTGCAAGTGAAAGCTAAAGTTGATCAAGCTGTATCCACTCTTTAATGGGAGTCGTCAATTCCCGCAATTCCCGCGTCTACTTTGAATTTGGTCTCGGCTCGTATAGAACCTCCGCTAGAATGCTATTCTTCGTGAATATCGAACAAACGAATATTGAAGAACGAAAACTTTTATTGATAAGTGATTTGCAAGTACACTTATGAACATAGCGAATTCTCTATCTATACACACACTATATCTCTCTCATGCACTCTAATATTTTCCCTCTGTATCACTGCACTGTGATGCATGAAATTGTAAGGTTTGGAACCCTATTTATAGAGTTCAAAGGGTTGCGTCTATCCATACGAAGAGTCATGTCCATTAGTGTAAGATTGCATCACTTCATTATGATTGGTTGAGAAGCTTCAATCTAATCCACAATGGATAGGAACCTTTTCATGATTGGTTGACTTCTGATAAGTGTTTTTTCTTTGGTGGTTAATGGCGGTTGATCATGCTTATCTGGTGGTTGGTAGTTAAGAAGATAAAACCAGAAAACCGTCCAAGTTGCGATCGCGATATACATTTCATGATCATGAATCTTTGATTAGCAGACTTCTATTCTGAAGAAGAACAAGTCACGACCTTGAATGATTGTCGCAACTATGAATTGTATTTTTCTTCAGAATTCTCCTTGCAATTTCACCGATCTTTGACAGCTTCGATCCTAAGCCAAATCTTCAAGTTCGATGCATCTTTTTGCACCTTTTTCACTTGTTTTTCATAGGATTCCACTTTTGATCATTTTACTCCCAAGATTTACCTAGTATCTGCATTTGCAGAAAAAACAACTACATACCACGTGAAATCTTTTATATGAAGTATAAAAATGACTTAAAATATATTGTTTAGCGTGTAAAATTATAATGATATTAAGTGTGATTATACAATTATCACCTTCTATTTCCAATTTTGGGGTTGATTTACGAGTAGTATAGCAGCTGCTATTAATCGATGGGTTCTACCTCTTCGAGGTTTTGGTTGGTGAAGATCTGTGTGGATTAAGTCATAGAGGCTCTCCTAGTGTGGAAGCTAGTGCTATAAGAATTCCTCAAAAGGGAACATTGCAACCAAAGAGGGATCACGCACGCATCAACTGGTAATAACTTTAATCTTTTAGATGTTAGGTTTCTTTTATATGTTTTATAAACCTAAAAGCATTTATGGAATATTTTAACCTAGATTATAACAATCATGGCATGCTTAGGAGATCCTCAAGTTAATTTTAAGTTTTCGAAATTCCACCTTGCTACCTATGCATGTTCAATTACTGTCTTGATTAACCAACAGTGGTATCAGAGCCTACCTTATGCTATGCATGATTGATTGTAATGTGTTAAAATGTGATTTTCTATGAATTGATTAAGTATGTTATGCATAACTTAGGTTTCAATTCCTATAATAGAAAATGATGTGATAACTAGATTAAGGTTTTGCTCAAACTTATTCTAGGTGATTATCATATAAAATTAGCAATGTTTTACCACACGGTAAAATGTTTCAATTAAGGGTTGTCCCGTACTTCACTTAATTAAAGAATGAAATCTTTAAATCATAATAATCCGTGGTATAACGAATCAAAGTGCCTGTGGTAATTTTGGAAAGGAATGGACAAGGATGCTCATTCACTTTAAGGGGGCCTAACCTACTTGGATATTATCATCGATATTAGATTCAAGTATACCCAAGGGATGTTTATGACTTAGTCGATTACTAGTATGTGAATTTCTTTCGCATATGGTTTTAGAAACGTGGATTACGTTGTTAATATCAAAACATGTAGACATAGGTACAAAAAAACATAAACATGGACCTTGTTTGTTTTTCGTTCTATGTGGAGTCTTGGCATAATGGAATGATTATGATATATCAATTAGAGCATGTTCCCTTAGAGTTAATAATTCCTAATAGCCCAGAATTATTATTTCATAATCATATCCATCGTATAAGACCTAGACTGGGGCTAGACCAGTGGCACCAATGAAATCCCTACAACTATATTAAGGTGGAAAATGTCTTTACATCTGTGAGCAGACGATGTTTCAGACCCATGCGGTCACTTCGAGACCGACCCCGTGAGATGGGGTGTGGAGTTTTTTGAATGGGAGCAAGCTTCGAAAGATGCATTGCTCGGAATAAAATGTTGTGTTTGAAAAAAAGTGATTTTCAAGCTTAAAGACTCGAGATCAGGATCTCAAGTCTATGTTACAGAGTCACCACCCGGATAAGCTCTTCTAGGAAAATTTAGTACATCTTATATCCGTTTGCCTAATCCGTACCATAGAACAAATATTCGGGTTCGGATGAGTTACCTATTTCATCATCATTTGAGTTAAATTATACTTGATGGAAACCACGTTTATAGTATTCGAACTAAACTAGATATTTTCGATTTATGTTATAGTTTATCACGCATGCATAATATGATAAGTAAATTGTGGAAAGTAAACACCTAGGAAATTAAAATTTGCCTAGTCTATGGGGGGATTAATTACATCATTGGATTGGGGGTTTTACAAATCGCCTGAATACATCAACATCTAGGGGATACAATCGTCTAAAATACATTGATATCTAACAAAAGTTATATTTGATTTTGAAATGAAAAGTGATACCCGAAAGAAATTAAATCCTAACATTCATCTATCCTAAACTACTTGCATCCACAAAGGTTAGCGGAAATACATCACATCACAAGTAGTTGCAAGTATGTTCATTTTGATTTTTGCGAGACCTGAGCGGTCTGATTTAAAACATCGAAGGGTTTGGAATTTGTTTTTCATAAAAAAGGCTCATTTTATAAATATAAGTTTATTTAACCATTTTTAGTGAAAATGCAACATGCGAATGTTTGTCAGGTCAGTTATCCGGGAACTTCGGTTCCCTTCGTCAGGGTTTCCTAACACACTTCATAATAATATTGACAGAAAATAAATCTAAGTCCAAAAGAACATAAATCATGGCATTATTAAAATCATTCTGAAGAGGAAACCTTTAAAGTCGGTAAACTAATATCCCGACGAAGGGAAATCGACTCTAACCTTCCAAACTCCCTTCAAGATGATCTCGGGTTCATAAAATTTTCACATGTACACATTACGCTACTGAAAATTCAGGTTTTGAGCCTAAATGGTCACCACTGACCTTCCTGAACATGAACTGAAATTTGGAAATTTTACGAACATTTTGCCTATTTTCTGCCTGGAAGCTGATGTTGTTAATGGCATCGCAATGTCGTTAACGATATTGCATTGGTAGAACATGGGCAGTTTCTATTTTTTTACGATTTTTACATTTTCAAACATCAACCAAAAACATATGATAAAAATAAGTGAGACACGACTCTAGGAACTCAGAGGGTTACCCCGTTGCCATGAATCCACTTCGCTCGATCCACGAAAATCCCCTGAAAGTCCTCATCGTTTCTTTGATTTGGTTTGCGATTTTGTCAAAAATTGAAGAGTAAGTGCTACTCTTTTATGAAGAGAGTTAGAACTCTCTGAATGTGAGTCTCAACAAGAGAAAGAAAGGAAGTAGAAATCCTTCTTCTCTCGAGTTTAGACTTCCGAAAACTTAAAACTCGGAAAATTACCGAAATCGGACTTAAAGGTTAAAAACTTTTAAATAAGTAAAAATGCCTATTATGGATAGTTAAGCCAAGTTCTAATGAACTAGAACTCAGTATCAGATCCCTTGAAAAGAACTCTAAACCTCAAGTTTGCTTAAACTCTCAATATACCTCACTTTTTGAAACAAGTGAACTAAACCTCAAACTTGCCTAAATGACCCAAGATAGCCCAAGTTCATGCCCCATCCATGAACTTACACACTCAAGTTCTAAAAACACAAGTTTAAATGGATTAAAAGATGATTACTTGGTTGTGAAAACACCTAAAATGCATTTAAAACACTTAAGAACCAAAAAAACAACTTCAAAGGAAACTTTTCTCTCTTAAGCTCCATTTCCTCTTCTTTTGCTAAAAATCTGTCTCCCTCAAATGTCCTCCCCCCTTTCTGCTAAAATGTCTCCCCCTTTTACTCTAAAACTCAGCTCTCATTTAAAGAGAGATCCCCCTTCAATCCAAAAAAGTTAATGTAGGATCTTATTATTTTCCCTTTTTTTCTACCCTTTTTACTGCAAATATTGGGTTAAAAAAGTCTTAGATAAGGTGTGGCAGCTGTATTGTAAAGATAAAATCTGAGCAAGTTGGAAAGATTTGATTTTTTGGCTGAAAAAGTCCACAAAGCGCAATTCTGGTTCTATTGTCACTGCAATGTCGTTAACGACATTGGCAATATCATTAATGACATTGGCAATATTGTTAACAACATTGTAATGTCATTAACCACATTGCGATGTTGTTAACGATATTTCATGGCCAGATTAGGTTTTTCTTTTTAACTTGAGCTTTTTTAATGAGGAGGAAGCCCAAAGAAAAATGGCAGATGATTTCTAGATGATTTCAGGACCATGCAAAATGTAAAAAAGCTAAAAGGGAAGATATTACAGCTTCATAGTCAAACTCGTGAGTTGGGAGTAAAATCCAGTGCTCATAGGCTGCCCCTCGTGGGATCACTACTGATGTGAGATCAGTATGGTCACACGATTGAAAGAGTAGCGGGGTTTAGAGATAATACCTTCTCGTTCATGGTTGGCACCCTCTGGGAATGATGGCTAGAAGGTTTCATCTTGGTGGGCGTTCTTTTGGGGATTGGTCTCTCGATGCCCCTTGTGAATTACACGTTTGGCAATGATTGCCCCTGGAGGGTTGACCTTCGACTGGTTGATACAGCTGGAACCATTGGTGAGAGAATGTTGACTATGTACCCCCATTCTCTTGTTTTGAGAATCCATATGTAGGTTGTGGTAAGTCTACTGATGACGTGGACTGTAGGAAGTCCGCTGATCGAACAAGGTAGTGACAAGATGTGAACTGTAGAAAGTTCATTGACTGTAAAAAGTCAAAAGGGGATGAACTGTAAAAAGTTCATTTGACTGTAAAAAGTACGAAAATTGTGAATTGTAGAAAGTTCATTTGATTGTAAAAAGTCTAAAAATGGTGAACTTTAGAAAGTTCGTTTAACTATAAAAAGTTTGAAAATGGTGAACTATAGAAAGTTCGTTTGACTGTAAAAAGTCAGGGAATTTTAAACTGTAGAAAGTTCATTGATTGTAAAAAATCAAGAAATTTTGAACTATAGAAAGTTCGTTGACTGTAAAAGTCAGGGCTGCCATGTGTTTTCTAAGTACATTTATTATCTCACGTTCTTCCTTAGGAGTCAGATCACTCGAAATCATCACCATTTTAGGCGATTCATCCGTACTTAAATTGATTTCATGCAAGGAAGTATCAGTTATGCTAAAAACATTATGAGGATGATCATGAAAATGCATGCTGCCATCTGGCGAAACATCACACAAGTAAGAAAAGTTCTGATTCATTAATTGAAATGCCTCATAGGTGGAATTGTTAACGTAAAAAATGTTTGGAATATTAAAGATTACATTATCAGCATCATTCTCATCCACAGGCAGAGGGTCTTCATTCATCATAGTGGTTGGCTCTTCAAGGGTGGGCTCAGCAAGTCCTGCTTTCTTTTCCATGGTAGCAGCTTTGGTGATGACCTTCGCCGCTACAGATAGCTAATCCTTGGTGCTGCCATCCTTCTTCTTCATCAAGATTGCAAGGGATTTGGTGATGGCCTCGATAGCATCCTGGACTTCATCTTCCATGGGTCTAGATTCAGGTTGGTCTTCAATGAACACCTTGGAATTTCCCTTATCCTTGGCATTTGTAACTACCGCCTCTGGAGCCACAACTTGTACCTCTTCAAAGTGATCAGCCTTTCCTGAGCCATCCACAGACTCAATAGTCAAAGCTATCATACACTCTTTTGAGAAGTTAAACACGTCTCTGAAGATTTCAAATCCTGGATTAGACTCTTCTCCTATTAGCAATGGTTCACTCTCCCCCAAGTATTGCTTTTCCCCTTCAATGGTGCATACGCTGACCATATTACAGAAGGATGGTCTTTTGTGCTTGTGGATCTTATGCTTAGGGGTGAATCCTAATCCATCTCTAGGAGTTAGTAGGAGAGGATCAATGGCCTCCATCATCCCTTGGTGATATTTGCCAAGCCCTTTACCCGGGATAAACCCCTGCTTCTTCATAATTCTTTCCAGACCCCCTGAGAAGTAGCGGTAGCCCATAGGGATCTTCTTCTTCTTCTCTACCTCATCCTCTTGGCCGATCATGGCCACCCTTAATTCTCCCAGCCCTTGCTCCACAAATGCCACTGTTGCCATCACAGACTCCTTTTCCACCTCTACAGTGATTGGTTTTCCTTGATGAACTAGTTTGATCTTTTAGTTGAGCGTAGAGGGGACAGCGCCCAAAGCATAAATCCATGGTGTGCCCAATAGTAGAGAATAAGAAACTAGTATGTCTAACACCGTGAACTTCACTTCTGACCTCACTCTGTTCACTGTTACAACTGTAGTGAAGGTTCTAACCACCCCACGCTTGGAGTTATCATAGGCCCGGATGATAGTATCTGACCTCTCTAACATACTTTCAGTTAATCCTAGGTGTGGTAGCAATTTTAGCGGGAATAGATTCAACACCGATCCGTCATCCACAACACACATAGAATATATTTGTAAAAAATATTGACCCTAATGAAGAGGGCCTTGTTGTGGTTTTGTTGTTCCGGCCACAGGTCCGACCAGTCGAATGTGATGGCTGGGCTTTTCTTCAAGGGTATCCCCTCCCCTATAGCTGAGTAAATTTCGATCAATGAAGTAGTCGATGTCGCTTCCATCGCCATCAACTTCTGTACCAATCCTTGGTGATGTGCCTCGGAGAAGCGTAAAAGTTACCATATGCTGTATTTGGATTGAGTGCTCTTAAGCTGATTGATTAAGGGGTCCACTTTTAGCTCATCTTCATTGAGCACTAGGGGTAAGGTTGGCTCTGTGTGATCCCTCATGGTTTCTATAGCTGATGAATTCCCAAGCTGGATGGGATTGTTCCTGAAAACTTGACCACTACGGGTTACTCTCAATACTCCATCTTCTATCACCCTTGTTTCAGCGGGTGTTTGCCATTGGTTCCATGGCTGTTCTTTTCTTCTCTTAAAACTTTTCAATTGGTAAGAGTCCAGGTTGATTGGGCCCTTACCATATACGATTTCCTCGCCTCCACCTAACGGGCACCATCTCTTTCTCCCCTCCTCCAGGACTTCAACATGTACCCATCCAAATCGATGGGCTTCTCTTTCACCCTCATCACATCCAGCTCTCCCTCCTTCTCCTTCACTCCATTTGTAACGTACATAGACTTGAACAGATCATAATCATTCGCCATGATCTCAACAAACATTGGGACCGATCCCACAGAATTCACCCTAGAAGCAGACTGGGCGAGCATATCTAAAACTTAGTTTTCATCAATCCCGATACCTATGACCATCACAAACTCTCTAGTATCTTCCTTGATACACCTTAAAACATACTTCTCTTCCAGCCCAGAATTAATCATCCTCACCACTCTATCAAACTGCTGGAGTGGGTTAGTCTTCGTGCTTAGTTTCAACCTCGGCTCTGCCGCCACGCCATCCGTAACTAGCTTTTGGATGGCCTTCAAAAGGTCTTTGAAATCATTTGTGCAGTGGCCTACCGCGAAGTGGTAATTGCAGAAGTTTTGCTTGTCTTCACTGTTGGGTGGCGACTAGGTCTTTATACTGCCAAGCTTCTTCAACTCCCGCAGCTTAGTAAAGAGGAAGCCAAGATTGGCTTCATACGGAGAGATCCCATGGTATTCTTCTTTTGATAGCCTAACTACTACTACTAGCTTGGATTGGACCAACTAGACTATAGATTTCTTACCCTTAAGCTGAGAGGGGTTGGAGGTTGATGATCCCGAGTTGTTCTTCTTGAACCATGTCTTGCTGGTGGGTTGCACCGTGGGTGTCTCTAGGGACTCTATCCACTCCAATATTTCAACCTTCTCAAATACCTCTTTGTAGGAGGAAAAGGTATCCATCCTAAACCTTTGTCTGTACACCGATATGGCTCTGGCTAGAAACTTTGCAATCATCTCTGATAAGCTGAGATGATCCTTCAATAAGACCTGAGTACCTGCTATAGTAAGGTTTAAACATCTCCTCGAGCTTTTGCCTTATGGCCTCCAGGTTTTGCATAGTTATCTTCATTTGGGAGTTGGAGCCGTATTGTTCCACCAGATCTGCAGATAGTCACTTCCAGTTATGAGACACCTCAACGGGCAAATTGTTATACCATTGGTTGGCTGGAGCTGCCAACATTACTATAAACATCTTGGCCAGCATCTTGTCGCTGACTCAACGAGCATGCATTACTGTCTGGTAATTGGTCAAATGAGCCTGGGGGTCTCCTTCCCCATTGAATTTTACTAGCTCCGGCATTGAGAAGTTCTCAGGGAGCCAATCATCACTTGGTGCTATGGGTGTTGCCGAATAAATGGTGGGCTGGAAGCCTAGATTCTTAGCGACGTGGGTTGCCAAGAATTGTTGCCAGAGCTCTTCTATATTGGGATGGGGAATAGAATGGCCCAACTCTGGTCGAGCATGGCTACCAAACTGATTATACGAAGCTTGGGGATATACAGGACCCCTGGGAAGAAGTGCAGAAGTTGGTTGGGCTGACAATTGACCCTGATACTGCATCATTTGAGCATTGAAGTTCGTGCTATAATCGAAAGATGGAGCTTGGAAGTTTGGAATAGCTCCGGACTTGCACGGTAGGGGTGACACTAAAAGAGGCCCCTCTTGGCCTTACTGTTGCTGCAAACTACTGATAACTCAGTGGAAATAATGGCTGCAAGCTCGACTGCCCATTGATTCGTGCTAATTCCTGCTTAGCCACTGCTTCCTGATAGCTGGCCTACTCCGTGACTAGCTTGTCCCAATCTGGGTGGGAACTGGAATTGACCTACTGCTTGAGAGCCTCTTACACCAAGCTGGCCACTAGATGATGGAAATGTGTGAGGATTAGAGCATGGCCTCCTCGCAATAGGGTGGTTCACGATGGTTGCGCCTTGTAGATTCCTGATGAACTCCTGATCTTAGGGCCTACTCTCTGGTTGTCTAGGCAGGCATGAAACTGCATGGCCTGAGTGAATTGGTCACTATAGAGAATAGCCAAAAGAGCATTGGCTATGTCCTAGCTTGACCCAAACTGCGAGGCTGCCAACCTATCCTAGACTTGCTTATCTCTCCCACCTGAAACATTCTGCTAATCTACCATCTTGAGTATCTGCTCTGAATAAAAAAATCGAATGCTACTCTAAACTGAACTCTGAACCTGAATCTAAACCTGAACTTGAACCCTCACTAGAATCTGTGTGCGAAGACCCTCAATGAACGATCTTCTTAGTGAGCCACAGTGGGAGAGATCCGGATGAGCCAATGAGCTGACCTCCTCCAAACCTTAATTGAAGAAGATTCAATCAACTGTCAGTAGAAATGAAATGCATGCTTGACTGACTTGAGACTAATGTGTGAAATGTTCATGTAATGGTTGCGATATAAGGGTTAACATGCTATGGTGATGAATAAAATCATTATCGGCCTATGGAGCCATCAAAAAGAAAAGTAGGTTTGCCAATCCTTTTGAAACATACCGACGATGGTCACCCATTATCCTTGTGGTAATGAGCTATTCAAAAGAGGTATGTTTGTCAATCCATTTGAAGTAAACCAAATTGTAATTGAGTTTTACTATATTTCCCATGTGGTAATAAGTAAAGGGATGCCGTTTTGGTGAGAAAAGTTGGTAAGGTTACCAATCCTTTTAAAGCAAACTGATAAAAAATGACAAGGAATCATGCATTGTCCAAGTGATGATGAATGAGATTTTGATTTTGAGAACTAATCACTATAGATTGCTCTTGACATATTCAAGTTCGGGTAAAATAATGTATTATACCCTATGGTGAGTGTCGAGTAGGCCATGCTATAATCAAGTGTTATGCCCTATGGCGGAGGTTCGAGTGCCGAGTAGGCCCTGCTATAATCAAGGATGATCCTATCCTAGGTGATGCTGTCTTGTCGTGTTTTTCTTACTCTAGGTATATGGCATCAGGGTAATGACATGTGTGTGTATAATTCATGTCTGCACAACAAATCATGGGTTAGTATGATGCTTCACGTGAAATAAATGTGGTAATGTGAGGAACACATAGCACATAGTATACAACATATCACTTCCAACCTTTTATCTCTCACGTATAAGGGTTAGGCTTCTAAATCTAGGCTCGGGTCATCTTAATACCATAAAGTATTCAGGAGCGAACTTGTATAAATAGATGCATTTGTTTTGGTGAACCTAGGGGAAGTATCTACGGTTTCCTTATATGAGTTCGATCATGGGTTATTGATGTAGAAGGTTCTTGTTGCACTATGATACACTCTAAGCCTCTCCTAAAATAGATGCGAACGAGGGAGGTACATGCGATATGGAAACAAGTGATCCACCTGCTTAAGTATCTTTGGTCATCATGGGGTTGCAAATGATACTTTCGTAAGCTTCACGGTAATAGGGGCATCCTAATCTTAAAGGCTAAGCCATCTAATGCATATGTTTTTGTTCGATATTTTAAATGTGGATTAACTCATTTGATGAATTTTCAATACTCATATAAAATCTTTCAAAGTTATTTTAAGTTTAAAAATCATCCCTAGCGGAGTTGCCACTGTGAGCCGATGACGTTTCGAACCCGCGCAATTGCCGCAAGGTGCCAGCCCCGTAAGATGGGTCATGGGGTTTTTTCGAAAGGGAGCAAGCTTCGAAAGATGCGTTACTTGGAGTAAAAATTTATATTTGAAAAAAAGTGATTTTCAAGCTTAAAAACTCGAGATCAGGATCTCTAGTCTATGTCATAGAGTCACCACCCGGATCAGTTCTTCTGGGAAAATTTGGTATAGCTTAGATCCATTTACCTAATCCGTATCATAGAACAGAGATTTGGATTTAGATTCGTCATCATTTGAGTTAAATTATACTTGATGGAAACCACGTTTATAATATTCGAACTAAACTAGATATTTTCGGTTTATGTCGTAGTTTATCACACATGCATAATACGATAAGTAAATTACAAAAAGTAAATGCATAGGAAATTAAAATGCGCCTAGCCTATGGGGGGATTAATTACATCATTGGTTTGGGGGTTTTACAAATCTCCCAAATACATCAAAATCTAGGGGATACAATCGCCTAAAATACATCAATATCTAACAAATGTTACTTTTGATTTTGAAATGAAAAGCAATACCTGAAAGAAATTAAATCCTAACATTCATCTATCCTAAACTACCTGCATCCACAAAGGTTAGTGCAAATACGGTACATCATAAGTAGTTGCAAGTATGTTTGTTTTGATTTTTGCGAGACCTGAGCGGTCTGATTTAAAACATCAAAGGGTTTGGAATTCGTTTTTCATAAAAAAGGTTCATTTTATACGCATAAGTTTATTTAACCATTTTTAATGAAAATGCCACATGCAAATGTTTATCGGTTGGTTATCCGAGAACTTCGGTTTCCTTCGTCAGGGTTTCCTAACACACTTCATAATAATATTTACATAAAATAAATCTAAGTCCAAAAGAACATAAATCATGGCATTATTAAAATCATTCCGAAGAGGAAACCAATAAAGTCGATAAAATAATATCCTGGCGAAGGGAAATCGACTCTAACCGTCCAAACTACCTTCAAGAAGATCTCGAGTTCGTAATCACATATACACATCATGCTACTGAAAATTTAGGTTTCAAGCCTGAATAGTCACCACTGACCCTCCTAAACATGAATCGAAATCTAGAAATTTTATGAACATTTTGCCTATTTTCTGCCTGGAAGCTGATGTTGTTAACGACATCAACAACGTCGTTAACTGGATTGCGATGCTGTTAACGATATCGCAATGTCATTAACGACATTGCTTTTGTAGAACATGGGCAGTTTCTATTTTTTTGCGATTTTTACATTTTCAGCCATCAAGCACAAACATATGATACAAATAAGTGAGACGTGACTCTAGAAACTCAGAGGCTTACCCCGTTGTCGTGAATCCACTTCGCTCGGTCCACGAAAATCTCCAGAAAGTTCTCCTTATTTCTTTGGTTTGGTTTGCTATTTCATCAAAAAATGAAGAGTAAGTGCTACTCTTTTATGAAGAGAGTTAGAACTCTTTAAATGTGAGTCTCAACGAGAGGAAGAAAGGAAGTAGAAATCCTTCTTCTCTCGAGTTTAGACTTTCAAAAACTTAAAACTCAGAAAATTACCGAAATCGGACTTGAAGGTTAAAAACTTCTGAATGGGTAAAAATACCTATTATCGACACTTAAACCAAGTTCTATTGAACTAGAACTCAATATCAGATACTCTAAAAAGAACTCTAAACCTCAAGTTTGCTTAAACTCTCAATATACCTCAATTTCCGAAATAAGTGAACTAAACCTTAAACTTGCCTAAATGACCCGAGATTGCCCAAGTTCATGCCTATCCATGAACTTACACACTCAAGTTCTAGAAACACAAGTTTAATGGGATTAAAAGATGATTAATTGGTTATGAAAACATTTAAAATGCATTTAAAACACTTAAGAACCAAAAAAAAAATTTAAAGGAAACTTTTCTCTCTTAAGCTCCCTTTCCTCTTCTTTTGCTAAAAATCTATCTCTCTCAAATGTCCTCCCCCCTTTCTGCTAAAATGTCTCCCCCTTTTATTTTGAAACTCAGCTCTCATTTAAAGAGAGAGCCCTCTTCAATCCAAAAAAGGCAATGTAGGATCTTTCTCTTTTCCCTTTTTTTCAACCTTTTTTAATGCAAATGTTGGGTTTAAAAAGTCTTAGATAAGGTGTTGTAGCTGTATTTCAAAGATTAAATCTGAGCAAGTGGGAAAAATTTGATTTTTTGGCTGAAAAAGTCCACAAAGTGCAATTCTGGTTCTACTGCCACTGTAATGTTGTTAATGAAATTAGCAATATCTAGACTAACATTGTGATATTGTTAACGATATTGCATGGCTAGATTGGGTTTTTTTTAACTTGGGCTTTTTTAAGGAAGAGGAAGCCTAGAGAAATAAGGTAGATGATTTCCAGACGATTTTGGGACCCTACAAAATGTAAAAAAAGCTAACAAGGGAAGATATTACAGCTTCATTGTCAAACTTGCAAGTCGGGAGTAAAATCCCATGCTCACACCATCATAAGTCTTGATACAAATCTTATTAACGGATGTAAGCACACGTTCAATATGCATTCCCTTAACATGTGCTTGGTCATGAGACTAGATGGGGTTAGTGCCTTAATCGAAGAGGGTTAGTTATCCATATTATTGGAGCTCATGCTAAATTGGAGACACATTTGAGGAGTCATACAATTGGGTACGCACATCTCGAGAAAGAGAACTAAAATAGATTAGCAATTGCAAGAGTTGCAAATTATAGTTATGACTTAACTTGCAATAGTGGGGTTATGATGAGTAGCTATGGATGCTACCTACTAAGGAAAATTGGTTCAACCAGATTTCCCAAATTTGAATAGAAAGGCTATTTAAATGTCGATAAAATAGTAGGAAATTATGTGTTTAATTAAAGACCTTATATTAAATGCATGTACATATGCTAATGTCTAAACAAATTCTATCTTATATCTAGGTTGAATAAAGAGCACAAATACTGAAAATGCATCCAATCGACAACCATTTTTTGCAAGGAGACAATTTTCATGAGTGATTTGAGTGTGTGGCAAGGTTCCTGAAGAGCCTTGACTTAGATTATGTTTTGGATAATCCATACCCTGAACCCCCCCAGAGAAGATCTATTTATTTATCAAATCAATAAGTACATGAAGCACAAAAGGCACTATGATTCCACAAAGATTTTCATGGTCAACACAATGCTTCCAAGGTACAGGGATTATTGGAAAACTATGGAATTAGAGTCTATAATTATGCAGCTTGTAATGATAGATGAACTTGAAACATTCATGCTATCCACAAGTCTAGGGGCTGACACCTCAGTGGTTGAGTTTACCATGACTGTTTATGATAAATCTGAACAGTGAAGGATATTGGAAATTATTTATGATCAAGAAACTTTAAAACAAATTGAATTGAAAAGTATACCTTCAAAGTAAGATAATTTCAAAACAGATTTGTATGGCATCCGTGATCATTGTAATTTTTCCAAGATGGTGGATTTATTGGAAAAGTATGATATATAGTTTAGAAATAAACTTGAGAATCAACTTGTTGCTGATCAAAAGATTAGAAAGTCTAGAACTTTCAAGGTCAAAAGAAGACTCATGAAAAGTACCGAAATGAAACGCGGGTTAAAAGCTCGTATTTCTAAACATCTGAAGAAGAAGCCAAGTCAGGCATCTACTTCAGGTATGTTCATGATAGAGAGTTTCTCTACAGTTTCCTATGAGTCTACTTGGGTATTATATACTAGTTGTGGTACTCATATCTATACTTTGATACAGGGATTGCGGAATAGTAGAAGGCTTGCAAAGAGGGAAATGGAGCTAAAAGTTGGAAATGGAGCATGGGTTGCTGCAACAGCTGTAGGGACATAAAGCCTTCGTTTGCCTAGTAGCCTAGTTTTAGTTTTGAACAATTGCTATTATATTCCAGCTATCACTAAGAATATTATTTCCGTTGCACTTCTCATAACAGAAGGATTTGAAATTTTATTTTCTCATAATAAATGTCAAATTTAGCGTGACAATATTCTTTATGCTAATGGAATTTTTTTGAATGGCATATACATTCTAGATACTAAAACTGAAATTCTAAATATGAAAATTGTTAAGAAATCGAAATTAGATAATGAGAAATCCTCTTACTTATGGCATTGTCATCTAGGCCACATAAATGAGACTCGCTTAATGAAGTTACAAATATGTGGAGACTTAGGCCCAATGGAATGGGCTTCCTATGGTGTGTGTGAAAATTTTTCTAAAAGGAAAGATGACTAAGAAACCTTTCAAAGGAAAGGATCAGTTTGTTCTTTGGAAATAATACATTCCGATGTATGTAGTCCAATGAGTGTTAAGACACATGAGTGTTTCATCTACTTCATAATCTTTATTGACAATTATTCGTGATATGGTTATTTGTACCTTATGAGGCACAAGTTTGAAAGTTTTGATGCTTTTAAAGAATTCAAAATTAAAGTAGAGAAACAGCTTGGGAAAATCAAGACCCTTCAATCTTATCGAGGTGGTGAATACTTAAGCCAGGAGTTTCAGGATTATAAAAGGGATAATGGTATTATATCCCAATAGACACCTCCTTATACACCACAACACAATGGAGTGTCAGAAAGAAGGAATCAAACCCTACTCGATATGGTTCGGTCCATGATGAGCCAAGCAGAACTCAATAGATCCTTTTAGGGTTATGCACTTGAGAGTGTAGTTTATATACTAAATAGAGTGCCCTCTAAATAAGTTGATCAAACTCCATACGAGTTATGGTATGGTAAGAAACTCGCTCTCTCTCACCTGAGAGTTTGGGGATGTCCTGCATATGTTAAAAAGATAAATTCAGATAAGCTGGGTGCTAATTCTAATAGATATCTATTTGTAGGTTACCCTAAGGAGACTATATGGTATACATTTTATGATCCCAAGGAACAGAAAGTCCTTATTTCCTAAAATGCTCAATTCCTTGAGAATTAGCATATACTTGCAAAAGCTAGTGGGAGCATTCTTGAGTTGGGTACTCAAGTAGATCAAATAGATAGTCAACTGATTATACCTACACTTGTTACATAAGATAGTGTAAGCATTGAATAGCCTATTATAACACCGACATTGCATAGGTCAGGTTGGGTTCCAATCGCTCCTAAGCGATACGGGTTTGTCATCATTGATGATAAACATCTCTTCCTTATGGAAGATGATGAGCCCAAGACTTACAAGGAGGCAATGGAAGGCTCAGAAGTTAATAAATGGCTTTCAGCCATGAGATTGGAGATGGACTCCATGTACAAAAATCAAGTTTGGAACTTGGTTGATGCTCTAAGTGGGATTAAGCCCATAGGATGCCAATGAGTTTTCAATAAGAAAAATGACATGGACAGTAAAATAATTACCTACAAAGCAAGGCTAGTTACAAAAGAGTACAGTCAAAAGGAAGGCATTGACTATGATGAAACCTTTTCACAGGTGGCCATGCTGAAGTCCATCAGGATACTCCTTGCCATCGTCGCTCATTATGATTATGAGATTTGGCAGATGGATGTGAAGACAACATTCCTTAACAGGAATCAGGACAGGGATTTGTTTATAACACAACCCGAGGGTTTCACATCTAAGGATGGCTCTAAAGTATTCAAGTTGTAGAAGTCCATTTATGGACTTAAGCAAGCATTGAGGAGTTGGAATATTAGGTTTGATGAGATATACTAAGAAATTGGTTTTGTATCTAAAGCTAGTGAGCCTTATGTATATAAAAGGCTAGTGGGAGTGTGATCATTTTCCTTGTATTATATGTCGATGACATATTATTAATAGGAAACGATATTCCTTTTCTTAAGACAGTTAACACGTGGTTGTCAAAGAAGTTCTCCATAAAAGACATTGGAGAAGCAACTTTTATACTTGGTATTAAGATTTACCAAGATAGATCCAAAAGGCTGCTAGGTCTTTCACAAAGTACATACATAGAGAAGGTTTTGGCTAGATTTAACCTTGAGCAGTAAAAAAAGGGTTATCTCCCAATGTCTCATGAGATTAACTTTTCTATAGCCCATCTGCTAGATTCTGATCCGCGGGGATGTATTATAAGCTTATATCTTTTCTAGCAACTATCTCTTGAATGAGATGGTACAATCTGAGTACGTGTCTATTTCTCTGACGAGATCTTGGTTCCTTTGCTTGAGCAATAACCACATTGTTATCGTAATAGACCACTATTGGATTTACAATGCTGGACATTATGCCGAGATCACCAATAAATCCATTAAGCCAAACAACTTTCTTAGCTACTTTTGAAGTAGGTATGTACAAAGATTTAGTGGTTGAATTAGCAATCGTATCCTATTTGAAAATTTTCCAAACAGCTGCCCCTCCATTTAACATAAACACATAACCTGACCAGGACTTGTAATCATCATTGTCAAATGATCGCAAGATTTTGACTATATTCATTTCGATAGGCTTATATTAGGTAACGGTGCCAAAAACCTTGTTCCCCACTTTGCTACTAATAAAATAAAAGTTCAAAATACTAACAGGTGTTGTCAATACCGCTTATCTAATAGAAAAATGGTGACCACTACAAGTATATAGTTTTGATGTAGTTTTAAAAGATATCGATCCCACAGGGAAGGAATTCGGTTTTAAAGACCAACTAGAGTTATAGAACAAACGAAATAAGATAATTTGTGGGGTTGGATGACTTGGATGATAAACTGATGAATAGACAGATGAATGAACAGATTAGAGAAGATGTAAACTATATAGAATTTCCCTATGAACAAGTATAGTGGAGAAAAACATGCAAAATCATCAAGAAGATTTCATACACTAGATAACTTCAACAAATACGGTTCTAACACTCTAATATTCAATAATTGACCATAGAGCAACACATGAGATGTCTTTTCTAAATCTAGGGTAAACGAATTATGACACTTATAAGAACCTGGATAACTATAATACTATGCTTAGTGCGGGTCGCTCTCACATAGCCATATTTAGCAAGTTACCACTCCAAAAATGATGGCTCACTAAATAGCATTATAATCACAGATCCAATGACTATACACAATCTTGTTAACCCCGAAATCACTCTTAAAGTTAACTCGAAAGCATATAACTTGATTTATATAAATGACGTAAGATGAAATACTCATTATGACACATAGACATATCATAAATTTCAAAATGGAAAGTATAAGCAGAAAATAAAGTAAAGTTGTAAGGTATGCAAGTGAAAGCTAAAGTTGATCAAACCCTATCCACTCTTTAATGGAAGTCGTCAATTCTTGCAATTCTTGCGTCTACTTTGAATTCGGTCTCGACTCATATAGATACTCCGCTAGGATGCTATTCTTTGTGAATTTAAAATAAAAGAATGTTGAAGAATAAAAACTTTTATTTATAAGTGCTTTCCAATTACACTCATACAACAATCGCTTGAATTTGTGTAGAAATCTATTGATCGAAATAAGTATCGAATCACTTATACATTTTTCTCACTAAGACTTTGAACGTAGCGAAATCTATGTATTTTCACTCTCTATCTATGCACGCATACTATTATTCAATGCCTACTACTCATGCCATGAAATTGACTAGTTTTGAACCCTATTTATAGAGTGTGAAGGGTTGCGTCTATCCAAACGAAGAGTCGTGTCCATTGGCGAAGGGTTGCATCACTTCAATATGATTGGATGCAAAGATTCATCCTCATCCATAATGGAAAGGCACCTTTTCATGATTGGTTGACTTCCAAAAGGTGTCTTTTCAGTTGATAGTTGATGGCGGTTGATTGTTCTTATCTAACAGTTGGTAGTTGAGAAGAGATAACCAATAACCGTTACAAGTCGCGACCACGAATCACATGTCACGATCGTGAATAATGATTGGAAACTTTATGCAAGTGAAGAGTAACAAGTCGCAACTGTGAATGGGTGTCACTATTATGAACCATGCTTTTCTTCATAATTCTTCTTTACAACTTTGCCGATTTTTGACAACTCCTATCCTAACCCAAATCCTTTTGTTCCACGCATCTTTTGCACCCTTTTCATTCTTTTTACATAGATTCCATATTTGATCATTTTACTCCCAAGATTCACCTAGTTTCTGCATTTGCATAAAAATAACTACATACCACATGAAATCTTTTATATGAAGTATAGAATAACTCTAAATCATATCATTTTATGATTGAAAATATCATGATAATAAGTGTAATTATACACTTATCACACCTCCACACTTAACTTTTACCTTGTCCCTCAAGGTAAAGACAATAGAAGTGTATAAAATAGTATTCAAGTTTCGTACCTCATTTGGCGAAAGACTATTGTAGTGAGTACCACATTCAAACATTGCATAAAGTTCAAGTAAAAGTTTGAAATTTCCCATTAATTAGTAATGTGCAATTTATAAAGTCTAGTTGCATACCTTTGCTCTTAATAGAGGGTCAACCGAATTGCGTTTTCATATAAGTGTTATATGCTTACTCGAATATTTCCTTCTCTCAAGTATAGTATAAAGTATAGAGGACAAAAGGAGCACACTATGGAAAGTTTGATCTCAAGGCATTTTTAGGTAACCTAGGATGCTAAACACTCTTAGTGGTTGCATTTTATGCTCCATACCACTCTCCCCTTTTTTAGTGGTTGCATTTTATGCTCCATACCACTTCTCTCTTTTTTTTCTTTTAAGCATATGTTTTTGAAGTACAGATTTGTACTTTGCACCCATTTTTCATGCTATTCTACATTTCTTTTTTTCAACTCATTGAATGGTTGCAGTTTCTTCTCCGTAACATTCCTCACCTTTTGCATAACTCATTAGTTATCATCTCTTTCTTTTTATTTTTTCTCTCTCAATATCCTCATACTTTATTGTTCACTTTCAAAGTATTATGGCTATAATTTGCAAACACTTTAAACACACTCAATACATATAGGACGTATTCAAGAATAACATAAAAAACTCATGATAAGAACACTACTAGATATTACTCCACTTAAAACTTATCGGTAGCATTAAACTAAAACTACGCAACTTATACTAATTCATGTTGCATTGAAATTTATATCGAAACTTACTGGAATGTTGCTTTCGAATGTTACTGACAACTCATCCTTTCCAAATGCTAAATTTTGTGCTAAAATGCTCACACTCTCAATGTGTGTTCATACTCGAAACATTTTGTTCGAAATATGCACTAACATTAAACTTGAAATACCTAACACTCAAAATAACCTTAGAACATATGTTAGTATAGTATAGGTATGGATAATGTATAAATAACAAAATCAAGAAAATTTTCAAATTCTTCAATTTTTTAATTATATTTAATTTTTTGGATTTTTGGGATTTTTTACAATAGTCCCCCCCACACTAAAGAACACAATGTCCTCATTGTAGAAAACTTTATTAAAATCTAAAATCTAAAAAAAAAACTAAAAACAAACAAGTAGTCTAAAAATTGAAAAAGGAAAAGAAAAGAAAAGAAAAGATTAAACCCATTCATGGAGAAGGAGAATCCGGAGGACTAGGAGTAAATTGACAATTTTGTATTCTAAAGAAGGATAGTAATTTTTGAAGCATCGATTTATTACTTTTCTTTAGAATCTTCATGTCTTTCTTCATTACTCTAAGTTCCACTTGGCAATTGTCCAATTTTTGTTGCATACTCACCTTCCAATCTTCCGGAGCTTCATCTTCTTCTTCTTCATCTTCTTCTTTGATCATCGGAGCCTGGCCAGGATGATGTCTAGCAGTTGGATCAGATGGGCCGACAAAAGAATCGTCATGAGTCAAGATTAACTTCTTCATGCGGTTGGAGTAGGAGTAGAAGGAATATACACCATCGTTCTCTTGAAGAAGTTTGGTGTTCTTCAAGTAATTCTCATCTATATAACGAAAATACTCACCCGGTTAATGGACATAGGGGAGTTCATTTCTCACACCCAAGATGATTGCGGTGATAATTTTGGCTGCCCCAATCTTGTTTCTCAAGCTCGTTGAATTCTTCTTCATCATATCCCAAATTATATCCAAGAACTTCACTTTTTGCTTATTTAATGCACAAGAAAGAACAAAAAAATCTCTCTTTTGGACTTTAGTGTTCTCTACTCGACAAAATAAAGAAGTGGCAAGATATTTGTGTAGTAGAAGAATACACTCATCCTAAATAAGTTTATTTGGAGAATTTTTGTTGTCGAAGGTTCTCTTACCCGTTAAATTCGCCCAAACTCGACTCGTTTGAAAAGAATCCATCATGCTAGATGAATTTTCAACTTCGAATCTGAACCAAGTATCCATCATCTCTCTTGTAATAGTGTAATGTCTACCTTGGTTTTGAAATTGAATCACCCTCATCCTTTTATCTTCAAAATCGAATGTCGCTAGACATTCTAAAATCCAATCACGGTTTTGTGGAAATCGCATTCCCACAAACGTGCTCAAACCAAGATCAGCAAAATACATCCCCATTTCTTCATGGAGGCCTAAAGTCTCCAAGAAAACTAAATCAAGAAAGATCTTACCATTGATCTCCAACTTCTTTAGAACTTGGGAATCTTTTCCCTTCTTCACAAGAACGAATGGGAAAAGGACAACCGTAATCTTGTTGATGATTCAGGAATTCTCTTCTATTTGCGGCTACCTTAACATGAGGTATATTGGTTTTTGAAGTAAAGGTTGAAAAAAGTTGAATGTAGAAGAATAAAGATGAAAGATTCTGAATTTTTGTAAGCTTTGTAGAAGGTTGTGGTGGTTATGGATTCAATCTGGACCTTTATATAGAGTTCTAATTGGTTATTAATTTGCCAAAATAGTCAATATAGCCATTTTTCCTTCAAACTAGCCGTTAATGGTAGTTTCACCCATATGTCACGTGTTAAATCGCGATCTGTAACGGTAATATTCTGCCCGTGTCACAGTCGCAAAGGCCTATCATGATCGTGACTTTCTTCACAACAAAAATAGAAGGTTTTACTGCATAATGTCACAGGCGCGATCGATAGTGGTGGCCGCGACTTCTTCAATCCTTCTATTTCTTTAATTTTTAGACTTAGTCCTAGAAAAACTTAGAAAAACAAATATATTAAATATAATTAATAAATATTTACTATTTTCATATTATAAGTGTATAATTACACTTATTATCATATTAATTTTACACACTAAACACTATAGTTTAAGTCATTTTTATACTTTATATAAAAGATAAATACTAGGAAAATCTTGGGAGTAAAATGATCAAAAGTGGAATTCTATGAAAAAAGAGTGAAAACGGTGCAAAAAGATGAATGAATCTTAAAGATTTGGCTTATGATCGAAGTTGTCAAAGATCTGTGAAGTCATAAGGAGAATTCTGAAGAAAAATGCATTTGACGGTCACAACAACCATTCACGATCGTGACCTATTCTTCTTCAGAATAGAAATCTACCAATCAAAGATTCATGGTTGTGACTTGTATATCCGGTCATGACTTACACGGTTTTCTGGTTTTATCTTCTTAACTACCAACCGCTAGATAAGCATGATAAACCGCCATCAACCGCCATAAACTACCAATGAATAGACACCTATCTGAAGTTAACCAATCATAAAAAAAGCCTATCCATTATGAATTAGATTGAAGCCTCTCAACCAATCACGATGAAGTGATGCAATCATTTGCCAATGGACACAACTCTTCGTATGGATAGACGCAACCCTTCAAACTCTATAAATAGGGTTCCAAATCTTACAATTTAGTGGAGCATTCATGAAGCAAGGAGTGCATTAGAGTGTATGAGTGAAATATAGTGTGTGTATAGATAGAGGATTCACTACATTCATAAGTGTTAGCGAGAAAATGTTTAAGTGATTCAAATCCTTGTTTTGATCACTAGATATCTCTATATTCTCGATCGATTGTTGTATAAGTGTACTTGCAAATCACTTATCAATAAAAGTTTTCATTCTTTAATATTCGTTTGTTCGATATTCGCAAAGAATAGCATCCTAGCGGAGGTTTTGTACGGGCCGAGACCGAATTCAAAGAAGATGCAGGAATTGCGGGAATTGATGACTCCCATTAAAGAGTGGATACGGTTTGATCAACTTTAGCTTTCACTTGCATACCTTACAACTTTCCTCTGCTTTCTACTTATACTTTCTATTTCAAAGTTTATGATATGTCTATGTGTCATAATGTGTCTTTTGTGTTAAGTCTTTTATATTAATCAAGTTATATGCGTTGGAGTTAATTTTAAGAGTAGTTTCGGGGTTAACAATATCGTGTATAATCACTGGATCTATGATATAACGCTGTTTAGTAAGCCAACATTTTTGGAATGGTAACTTACTAAATGTGGCTATGTGAGAGCGACCCGTACTAAGCATAGCATTGATGCTGTTCAGGTTTATATAATTGTCTTAATTCATTTGCACTAGGTTTAGAAAAGTTATTTCATGTGTTACTCTGCAACGAATAATTGAACATCTGAGTATTTTGAACTGAGTCTATTAGATTAGTTTAGTGAATCATAAAATCTTTGTTGAACTTGCATGTTTTCTCTGCTATCCTTATTTAGTAGGGAAAATCTATATATTTAGATTCTCTAATCTTTCATATTTATATTTACTCATTCTTCGTTCTAACTCTCCTATCCAAAATATCAATACATTTTATTCTCTTTATTCTTTTTCCCTAATTGATCTTTAGAGCTAGTCTTTTCTTGTGGGATCAATATCTTTTAAAACTACATCGCAACTGTATACTTGCAGTTATTATCATTTTTCTATTTGATAAGAGGTACTAACAACACCTATACTTTACGCGAACAAGTTTTTGGCACCATTAATATATAGCCAAACTCTTTGAGAAAAAGTTATTAAACTTATCAGTAGAAAAGTGGCAAACATCATACGTGGAATGATTTATGTTGAAGATAGTAATTGAACATCAACGTCTTGTTGTTTAAATTTATTTTCAAGATAATGTTTGCATCGTTGGCCATTGGCTCGAAATATTTCTCCATTTTCAACTTTCAATTCCAATGCTCCAATGTCAAATACCTGAATAACTTCGTAAGGTCCCTTCCAATGAGACTTGAGTTTTCCAGGGAACAAGCGAAGTCTGGAATTATATAACTCTATATCCTATCTTAAACTTCGTTTCCTGTAGTTTTGAATCGTGCCATCATTTTATCTTCTCTTTATAGATCTTTGCATTTTCATATGATGACAAAAATAGTTCTTCTAAAGCATTTAAATCCAACTTTCTTCTTTCACCAGCTTTATGTAAATCCATATTCAAATTCTTCAAAGCCCATAAAGCCTTATGCTCTAATTCTACCGGTAAATGACAAGCCTTTCCGTAAACCAACTTGTAGGGTGTCATACCAATAGGTGTCTTAAAAGTTGTTCTGTAAGCCCATAATGCATCATTTAACAT
>CATIWQ010006897.1:0-16160 GCA_949673415.1 Euphorbia schlechtendalii
TATACGGAATTCTTCAACATATCATTTGTTTTTTTTGAAAATCTCAACATATCATTTGTTCAGAGGCTATCTTTGATATTTAGCCTTCTCTTGTACAGTTTCGATTTTGTGCTTATTGTAATCCCTTTTTCATTAAAACAAGATTTAAATAGAACATAAAAATATGAATGAACAACAAAGGTTTAAAGACATATATGAATTAATTAACGTTGAGTTTATGCAATGTGACTTCAAAATACAAACAAATTAGAATATTTTTTTAATTTTTCATCGGACGGTTTGGGTTTTTACGCAATTCCCAAGCTCGTTCCACTAAACTTTGGACTTTAAAGGGTTCGACTTGGGTTCGGACTCAATAGAAAAACAAGTGTACAGGCCCAGTCCATAGGACTAATCGTTGGTGTATTGATTAAAATTGATACTCTGATATCTAGATGTCCCAAATTCAAATCACATTTGAGGTGGGGTGAGATTTTTCTTTATATAATTAGACATGTTTGTCGGCGGGTTTGGGCCGGTTCGGGCCGGGCTTGATCGGGTTTTTCGTTAAAAGCATCAACCCAAACCCAGCCAATCCACACTTTAAAATTTCGAGCTCGGGCTAGGTTTAAGTCGTGTTTACGAGGTCATTACCAAACCCGGTTCATAACCCATTTTAATTTTAATTTTTTATGGATTAAATACATATAAAACAATATTTTTAAAATCAATTGCGTATAGACCTTACAAAATATTTTAAATATAGTACAAATTATTGTATTTAAAAAAGTCAAACATATTAAGATATAAAACTTCAAAATAATTGTTAAATATATAATATGAATACATATTATATAAAATAATTATTCATTGAGCCGGGCTTAAATATTTACGTAAATACCAAATTCGACCCATAAAACTTTGAGTTTTTTTGCTTGGACTTGGATCGAGCTTTCTTTACAAATGCTTATCCAAACTTGTTTCATAATTACGGGATCGGGACAGATTGGGCTTGTACCCCGATCGATGAACTAATGTACATGTAATATAATCACAAATCACTATTGCATAATTTATTTTTTAAAATTATTTTGGTCCGTTTTAAGGTTTATTTGGTATTATTTTTCAAGTTGCTGTTTTAATAATTTGATTTCACAAACTTTTAGTAAAATTACATATTTAAATTTAAACATATTTAATTAGATTCTGTCTAACTTATTTTTTTCAAAATCAATTCTAATTAGGAGAAAATATTGAAATTGGAATTTTTTTCTTTTTGTAAAAAAGCAGTTTGTTAAATATGTATATTTCAGATGTAACAAAGTGCTATTTTGACGGATGGGCAAGAAACTCTTACCTTTTTCCTTTTCCTTTTCCTTTTCCTTGTTGAATTGACTAATGGGTGAAATAGAATAAAGGAAATCTCTGCCTCTTCCTATCTCTCCGTTCCCCTGATTTGGAGAGATTGAAGATTTTTTTTGTTCTTGTAGTTTTCCGATGGCCTTTTCTTCCCGGAAGTACGTTTCCGGCTTAGCCATTGTCTTTTGTTTTTACTTTTTTGTTCTTTCTTCTTTCGCCGCCGACGATGCTTCCCACACTAGCGACTCCCCCGCTGTTCCAGGATGTAATAATCCTTACAAACTGGTATTTCATTTCTATTATATGTTCTTTTATCCTTCAATGCAGTTTCATTTCTTGCATTTTGTTATTCTTACATTTATGGATGATGACTTTTGGATTCATCTTTTTGTATTGTGTTTGATATTCATATGTTACTGATAAGATTTGGAGATTATATTTTTTTGGACGTGGTTGAGATAAATTTAAGGCTATTTTCATGACAGGAGGTGCAAGTTTTGTTCAATTATATTTGTAGAAGACTCAGATGATTTTTATCTTTCAGATAGGACTCTAAGTAACTAGTTAGTTAGAAAAAGCTTATCAAAGGAAGATATAGTTAGGTGAAATGGGGGATTAGTCTAGGAAAGTTTGACAGGCGTTGCGTTGTTGTGTGATCTGTGACTAGAGTATGTGACAATGTGTGTTGTTTGTTTTGGATGAGTGTAAGGGAAGCTGCTTTGTATCAAATTGCATCTTATCTCTCTTCACGTTGCTGTTGGCCTTGAGCATTTATGTGGATCCTTAAAGTCTAGAGTATGGAAAAGTGAATCGTGTTTGATAGTTGTTGCCGGGATAAAAAAAATCTCAATAGTCATTTGTTCTTCGATGTTCAGCTGGAATAGATATCGGGATACATAACTTCTCTTACCATTTACAGTCGTTACAGGAAGCTGCATGAAATGGACTTGGGTATGATGTAAAATAATTAATTGTGTTAAAGTTCCCAAATTCCTATACCTAATTATATATTACAGAGACAAATAGAAAAGCTTCTATAAGGAATTGTAGCTTCCCCTGGAGAATTGTAATATCAAGAGACAGCTGGATATATATATTTACGGAATAAGGATAGAGAACAACCAGTACTAACTAACACATTTGAAGTATTTTAAAAATGTCTATTGATTATTAGGTTATTTATCTTCCAAAGGATCTTATAAGAAATTTTGAAAATGAAAGAATGAATCTTAATGTCTATGTAGTTGGGACTATGGATTGGTTTGATACTGTTGCTGTATACTTGTATTATTTCATGGGGCTCATGTAAAATTCTTGAGGTTTTTGGTGATGCTATCCTAATTGACTTTTTTTTTAACTCTTTTAATTTGTTTAGTAAATAAATTATCCTTCAGATTTCAGAAAGAATATTTGGTGTGAATGCTGAAACTTCTTTCATATAAAATATTCTGATGAACTTGATTGGAAGTAATTAGTAATAATACCTGATTACCTGCTTACAAGACACTGAGTTTGTATCTCATCTGTTTGAGGATGCTGTCAAAAATATGTTTAAGATGTGAGAGCAAGAACTATGTTAATTTGGTGTGAATAGATTGGAGATAATGGATTTTCCTTTCGTGTCATGTGGAAATGTGACAGCGTAATATATATTTCTTTTCATTGCTGAAAGTTTCATGCTGTTGCAGTGGCAATCATGAATATAGTTAAGATTTGAAGCTATATTAATCAACGTGACCATATTATTTTGTTTATTGGGATAAAATCTTACAGGTAAAGGTTCAGAATTGGGTCAATGGTGATGAAGGCGAAACTTTTGGTGGGTTAAGTGCAAGGTTTGGGAGTATATTGCCTGCTGAGGCTGAAAAGGGTGTCAGATTGCCTTCCATATTCTCAAATCCCTTGAGCTGCTGTTCTAAGTCCTCTTCAAAGGTTTGACCATCCTTCCTTTTTATGCAGCTATTATTATCTGAAAACATCAACATGGAAAGTTACTTGATTTCTTCTAGAGACGTTGATTCTACTAGTTCTACTTGAAAAATCATTATACCTCTACATGTTGGAACTGGCACTTCCATTGTAAATTTAGAATTCTTTAAAATGCTAAATTTCTAAAATAAGTGACATGTCTCTGACATAACCAGAGGTATCGAGCTTCTTCTTTTTTACTGCGTTTTGTTGTTATTGTTTGAAGTTTCCAAATTATAATTGACTTTATGGTTCTTTGAATTATGCAGCTTTCTGGATCTGTTGCTATATGCTTACGTGGTGAGTGTTCCTTTACAGTGAAGGCAGAAGTTGCACAGTCAGGAGGAGCAAAAGCTGTGGTGGTGATAAATGATGTAGAAGGTTTTGGTTTTAGTGCTCTTGAGTTTTATATTTGATTTGTTACATTTATGATAGCCTTTTAGATTTTGCTTACTAGTAGACACTACCTTTTTTTGTGTGTTCATCTTTGATAATGATATTATTGTCTTATTAATTTCCAATTCATTCTGTTAGATCTTTCAGAGATGGATTGTGATAATATTACTTCTGGTCCAAGTATTTCGATTCCTGTTGTGATGATTCCAAAATCAGGAGGAGAACACCTAAACAAGTCAATGGCTATTGGACAGAAAGGTAAAACTTTGAGCTTGGCATATTAATTTAGGAGCACTGATGCTATTTTTTGCTTCATAGAAAGAGACAAGTTAAAAGATGGTGGTTTAAAACCCGTAGTCAGTTGTCTTGAGGAAGCTGATATTCTTCTGTTCTTGATGTTTAAATCAGCAGTTTGACCTTCAGTAGTAGAAGGAAATGAAACATCGTAAACAGTCTATCTAAAATATGCTAAAAATACTTCAATTTTAGCTCATTTAGTCCTTGTTGAAGTTTGTAAAATTTTATGTATCCCCCTCTTACTCTCTGATAGGCACGTCATTAACACATTGAAGAAAACGTATGCACGCATACACAGAATGCAATATCTGATCATGGCATATCTTCCTTATGCAGTGGAAGTTAGATTGTATGCGCCAAGTCGACCTGTTGTTGATTATTCAGTGTTATTCTTATGGTTGATGGCCGTTGGGACAATATTCTGCTCTACACTTTGGTCAGAATTTACAGCTACTGACGAGACTGTTGATCGCTATGATGAATTATCACCAAAGGTTATTACACGTCAGTGTCTGTATATGTATTATAATTTTCAAGTTTTTGAATTAGTTTATACCCTACACAACCCTCTTTCTGTGTATGCACATGTGCATGTTACTGAGAGCTACATTAACATTTTCCTAGAATATCGATATATACTCTTAAACAATTATGACACATTCTACTTTCATTTAGACATATCTGTGTATGTGGATTTCCAAATCATATTTATTCTAAAATTTCCTCATTTTGAGAATAGGACCTTGGACTATTAGTTTATGATTGTTTCTAGCTTTTTTGATGAATTACTCAGTTGTTTCAGTTATGCTTGTTGTAAAGGTTTTGAATACTTTTTTTTCCAAATTGCTAGGTTTCTTCCAAATCGGCAGCCAAAGATGATTCTGAGAAAGAAACTGTTGACATTAATGTTATGAGTGCTATAGTTTTTGTCCTCTCAGCTTCAACTTTTCTGGTCCTACTCTTCTTTTTTATGTCAAGTTGGTTTGTCTGGGTGCTGATCATACTCTTCTGCATTGGTGGTATCGAGGTATAAAATTCTCTTGGAGGCTCTGATATGTTTTACTATTGACAATATGGCTAATAGCTGATATTTGGAAAACAAAAAGTTGCAGCTGTTTGTGGACTTAGCAAACTCTTCTGTCAACTTCACCTTTTTCTGCTACAAATATTATATTGTCAGGCTGGAGTATCACAAATTAATTTGGGACATCATTATTGCAGTTTCCTTGCCCCTGTGAATCGAGCAACTTGTATTGAGTGATAACGCCAAAACAATCTTCTGTTTGGTTAACATAAAGGGTGCATGATGCAATGTATTAATCCGATTGATCTTGTTCAGTTTGATTTTGCTTTCTGTAGCAGTTGTTATGTCCCTGTTCTTCAATATTTGAGTATAATTCATATGTGGATTTAGGCTTGGACATTTTGTCCATCTAGTTTAAGTTATTAACAAAAGCATAAATTAAATTGCTCTAAGATGCTGCTGAAAATGGAGAAAAGATTATTGCCAACTTGACATGCCCTCAAAAGTGTGTGCGCGCTTCATTTGAAGCAATAAATTTAGGAAGAAAATTCTGATTTATGCTTATTTGGCTGTTGTTTTCTCTTCAGGGCATGCATAATGTTATAGTATCTTTGATTTTGAGGTAAAATGGACTACATATCCGACACTCTTAATCTATCAAGCATAGTTTAATAGTTTAATATTGTATTGAACATTTATTCTGATATTTTTTCTTTTTTGATTTTTTAATTGTGTAGAAATTGCAAAAATTGTGCACAAAAGAAAGTAAATCTACCTCTTTTGGGAGAAGCATCTATTCTATCCCTTGTTGTGGTATCTGGTTGCGCGGCATTTGCTGTTGTCTGGATTGTGCTACGGCGGTCATCTTTCTCATGGATTGGACAAGATATTCTCGTAAGTTTCAAGTGTGGTTACATGTGCAGCAGTGCTGTAGAAACTCTTCTTGCTGCATGTTTGTTTTGTTATGATAATGACCACAGTTACTAAGCACAAACTGTTTTACTCTTTTGTTAAGAGGTAGATACATATGGTTTCAACTTCTGATATGATCAAGTAATCATGGTCCCCATCACAATTTCTGAATTTCTGTAGTTAGGTTTAGAACTTGTCTATTTATGATTGCATATCTATATCTATTGATATAATAAACTTGGATGAGAACCTTTTCAGTGGATATTTTTCACCACGTATTTGACTTATTGTCAGTTTAATTTTAGTACTATTTAGCCATTCTTCCAGTGAAGGCGAAAGAGGAAGGTGCACTTGATAATAAGCTTGCCTGTTCGCTCTTATGACTTTCTCTCGTTAGCTATTACGCCGTTCATGCCTAGGATTTATCTTGGGACTTTCTGTAACTCCCTTTTTCAATATGCTAAAATGTCTTTAAGATGATTATTAACCAACTTGCAACCTGCTGCTCTGATTTTACGACATTTGTATGTATGATGTTTAAAGGATGTCTGCGAAGAAGATAAAGAAAATTTAAAACAAATCTTAGAGAAGTGCTGGAGGAAAAACAGTGAACTTCAATTTCAATTATTATTACATGCTTCAGGCTGGGAGGCTTATAGCTATTTCAATTTCAAAGGCTCATTATGGTGTGGGAACATCAATGTAGAATAAATCGGAAAACAACCAAACAATAAAATCTAATCATTTTTAAAACAACAGCATAATCAATGCAGGAAAAAATGTGAATTTCATTTGGTTGGCTTCCATCTTTGTGTTAGTATATCTTACTACAGAAAGAATAGTCAGGGGCTAAAAAAAACAAAAAAAACTAAGCAAGATGGAATGTTTAAGTGCAATTTGTTGTTTATGTTATATAATTTGTTTGTGTACATTAATTCTACTCTTCTTTTGTTCCTTGCTGAATAATGTTTTTTTACAGGGTATCTGCATGATGATAAGTGTCTTGCAGGTTGCGAGGTTGCCAAACATTAAGGTATCTAGGCTTTTATTTTGTCATTCCTTCTGGATACGTGATGCAACTTACTTTTCACTTAACATTTTTATCATGATGTAGGTTGCTTCTGTGCTTCTCTGTTGCGCATTTGTTTATGACATATTTTGGGTCTTCCTATCTCCATTGATATTCCATCAGAGTGTTATGATTGCTGTAAGTATTTATTCAATATGACTTGGTTAAAGTATACTGAAAATTGCTGAAATGCTTTAAGCTTGAGCTCAAGTAATTGAAAACACTTTTTTGATTTGATTTATTTTTTTCTTGTTTTTTTTAAAACCTTTTCTTTTTCTATGTACTCTATAGTGAAGTATTGAAACTGTAATTAGAAATATGTAAAATTTGGTAAAGTGCTTCTTGAATCTAATCAAAGCAGTATAGGAGGACTTGTTTTTCCTGATTATGAACCTTAAGATTCCTGAGGGAGAGGAATACATCCACAAACATTAATCAGTTTGTCATATTGTGAATCGATTGGTGAGATACAAAATGCAAGAATATATTGAGTGGGACACTTTAGAGGAGTGATAGAGAATTTAGGTACCTGAATCATGTGTAAAGTGAGTGGGTGATATGAGCTTGGCAGCATAGTAGTCAAGACGCAAGGCCGAGCCTTGGGCTTTTTGGCTGCCTAGGCGCACCTTGGGGTGCTGTAGGCGCAAAATTTAGCCTAAAATCCTTAAAGGCGCAATGGCTCGCCCGAGAGCCTAGTCGCGCCTTTGACTACTATGCTTGGCAGAGCATGTTTAGGTGTGGAGACAAGAATGCAAGACAGATTTTTGAAATATTGGGTTATTAGAGCATGCTCAATGGTTTCCCATTTTGGAGAATTCTCCAAAATGGGGAATGAATATGGGGAATGGTCAAGTCCAACCATTCCCCATATAGCATATCCCCAAAATGGGAAATGATTATTATATTAATATATTTTTTTATTTTGATTTATTTTAATGTGGTTGATGCTTTTTTGGTTATTGGAAATAGATTTGATGTAAAGAAATTAATAAAATATTATTATTTTATTGGAATTTGAAATGAGGAATGGAAAATGGGGAAGATGGTTGGAGCAAAAACACAATAGATCCTGCAAAATGGGGTTTGGGGAATGGAAAGTGGGAAAATGATTGGTCTTGCTCTTATGTGGGCACACTATCTTCTCCGGGGGCAGTGTTCAACATTGTTGTTTATCCTTATTATGTTTCTTTTGTGAAGTATCTCTAATTGACCCAGTATAATATCATTCTTATTATCCTAGTTTTCTGATTGGTTGAGTGTTTGTTTGAATCATGTAAGAACTGTTCTGTTTGGCTAATACTAGTTTTGTGTTTATAACTAGGAGCATGGCTTAAAACTGAACCAAGTTTGAAAATCTAAATCTGTGCAATAGAGTTTCTGACTTTAAGTTTTTAATGCTTTAGCTTGTACGTTTCGTCTGCAAATCTTTTTGTTACTTAATGTTAATATGTTATGATTTGTGTCTGTTCAATATATTCCCATTATCTTAGTGACTCTGTGTATATTCTGGTAGTCCATAAGGAACAACCGAACCTGCCTTTACTTTTGAAATGTTCATTCCTTGGTTCCCCAACGGGTGATATCAAGATAAAAAAAGTCCATTTTTCATGCTTCTGATAACTGGAATCTGGACATTAGTTTGATGTATAGTTTTTTCAAATTATACCTTCTTCACCTAGTTGTCATCCCTGGTCTGTGGCCAAGGCAATTACCAATTCACCATCTAGGATTCGCTATGGACTTTCTTGTTATCTTTTTCATTTAGTCCCTCCAGTAGTATTTTCCTCCATTATTTGAGGCTGTCATTTTCACTCTTGGTAATATCTGAATGTGGACTATTGGTGCATTTCTCCAAGTTCTTTCTTTTTTTTTTCTTGACTAAATATTAAGGCCTTTTTGCATGCAAGCATGTATGAAAATTTTAATGATGCACTATTTGATGAAAATTAGACTAGTTACTAATTTGGGGATATTGATTTCGTAGGATTTTAATTTTGGAACATTTACAGTATCAGCTCACTGCTTTCTTATTTGAACTCTTCACTCCTAATAATTCGCTCCAAATTTTACATCACAAAGCTTTCTTTTTTGTTCTCTTTTCGTGTATGTTATTTTATCTTTAACAAGAGCTCTATTACTACCCTTTTCTTATTTGACTTGCTTCACTATTTTTAGGTTGCCAGAGGTGACAAAGGTGGTGGGGAAGCTATTCCCATGCTTCTGAGAGTTCCTCGTTTTTCTGATCCTTGGGGAGGTTATGACATGATTGGATTTGGGGACATTCTTTTTCCTGGGTTGCTCGTATCATTTTCTCGAAGGTACTGTCTATTTTTGGTATGTTTAGTTTCTGCAAGTACCATTTGCAATGTTAGCAATATTTTCAATAGTGTGAGTGGCAGCAATTAAAGAGATCCTATTGGAGCAGACATGTTAGAATGTGATTGATCAGTTACATTGATGCTACTTCTGTGAAATCCAGAATATAATGTGTCACTAAATCGTCAAAGCTGATTTGTGAACTGCAGTAATGCCATCATTGGTTTAATTATTATCTGAAAGATGAATAATTTTGACATATTTTGCAGCTTCTCTCATCTTTAGATTTTGAGAATAAATCCTGCTACATCTTTTCTGGGGCTTTTTGTGCTTAAAAGAAAGACCCTGAGGTGTTCTGCTAAAATCATTGAGCCAGTTATAGTAGATGAAGCTTTTCCCCATGGCAAGATGCCTAAAATTTATTTATACCTTTAAAGGAGATCTTTAACAAGTCATTTTGGTTTCTTTTGAATCTTACATTGAAGATTTGTTGGAAATCTATTGTTCATTCATATATGGTTTTTGTGAAACGATTTGGTAACATCTCAAGTCTATGCACATTCTCTCTAACCTTTCTCATTTGCCCCAGATTTGACAGAGCACAAAAGAAATCTTGCTGCAAGGGGTATTTTCTTTGGTTGATGTGTGGATATGGATTTGGTAAGATTTCTTGATTCACTTGTCCATGTTATATCATCCCATTTTGTATGTAGATTTATTTCTCTATTTTATCCCATTTCCGTGAGTTATTTTTAACTGCAAGATATTTGGTGGCATGTTTGCAAAGTTAGATTCAGGGGTACGCTATATGAAATGCGAAAACAAAGCTGTTTGCTTGTAGAGAAAGATTATCGAGTGAGAAAAAATAATTGCATTAAACTTTAATACAATATACATGCATTTGGTATGCGTTTTACTGATGTAAAGTCAGTGGAATTATCTTGGTCCCACATATTCACAATTAAGTTTGCACCTGCAAAGGGATATAGGCGAAGAAAAACTCTGTAGTTTGTATAGATTGAATTTGTAGCCTGGTTTGGTGTATTCGAGATGTGAAATGGCAGGGATGCCCATTATCATTGAAATATTTTACAGCACAAGAACCTCAGCGGTAACTACAGATATCAAACTGTTGACCTGATTTGTTGCAGTCATAACCAAATGTTAAGAGCAATATCTCGTGTCATATAATGAAATGTTTAGACAGTTTCAACTATTTCTACTAAGCAATCACCTTTGTTTGTGAACTGTACTCTACTATAGATGAGGGCTCTGTTATTATATTAAATTTTAACCCTCCTCCCCTCGGTGATAAATGTTGAAATTATTGATTGGTGCTTGTGTCTTCTTTATCTTATTAAATAACTTTTTTGATTGCAGGTCTTTTCGTAACGTACTTAGGCTTGTATTTAATGGATGGGCATGGCCAACCTGCACTTCTCTATCTTGTTCCTTGCACACTAGGTAATATATTTTCTGATCGATTCTTGCAAAATTGAAAATATACCAGTTTAGACATGGTAATAAAATGTAGTAGGGCAATACCTGAGATAATTTCTACTGCGTCTTTCAATAATGTTGACAAGCTGTGTATTTTAAGGTAGCAAAGTAACCCCATGGAGTAAATAATTTCTACTGTTTAATTATTTAGTCTGTGAAAATCGTAATGTTGTGTATTGCTTGGTATAATCATGGAACTCTCTTCATTTATTTTCTTGCTTTGTGATTTTATAGAAATTTCGGAAAATTAACTCCGAATATTGTATTGTCTTCTACTATGTTATTAGGGGTTTGTGTGGTGCTGGGTTTAGTAAGAGGAGAGCTTAAAGACCTATGGAGTTTCGGTGAAGACTCGTCTCCCGGTGGTCTTCAAGAAGTTTAAAGCTGTTCCTTTTAAAGAGCGTAGATATTACTAGCGTTGCAAGGTTCTGTGTTGTATAGTGTTTTTTGCCTTTTTTTGGGGGTTAACGAAAATCTGTAAAAATGATTGACATGTTTATAAGTTACAGTTTCGGGTTGGCGTGCTGCTTGTGGCTGCAAATTGTAAATGTTATGCAGTAAATTTGATGATGTATTATTGTTAACTTAACAACAGCCTTTTATCTATGTATTTAATTTACAAGGAAAGAGTTTTGAACTTGTTTTTTGTGTTATTTCTGTTTTTTCCTCCTTTGATTTAAAGTGAAGGGTTTTTTTGGTAAGGTAGTTCATATGAAGATTAAATTAGCTTAATTTGGTTCCGTTGAAAGTAGTTATACATTTTTTGTATTTGGAATATTCAGCATATAATAGAATTCTTTTGAAAGTCAGAACGTTGCGTATTGAAATGAGTTACTTCTTATAATGCAGGTTTTATGATGCTACGACTTTTAGTGTAAATTTTTTAACTGGACAAAATTGATAATAAGACAAGGAGAATAAAGCATGATTCATACCGAATACCTTTTTTTTCTCTCACTCGAACTACAAATGCTGCATATTATTGCCATGCCTCCTAATTTCAGGGATTAGCATAAATTAAGTAGACAGTTGCATAAGTTATTTATTTAATGAATTCATAAAAACCCAAATGTTTGAGATATCGAAATTCTAAACGTATCTTCCAATTTCTCCAATTTGTTTTTAATCATTACTTCTTTTATTAGGAACATTATTCAATTCGAGCAAAACATCAACCCTTAATTCGTATGTATTTAATTTGTCATCATTGTGGACTTTGGATCAACATAACTGCATTTCATCAACTATTTGATTTCTTCAATAATAGCACATCTATATATTTGTGTAATTTAATTTTAATGACATTGTGTTCTGTCTCTCCTTAGGTATTGAGATTTGGTAACAAAAAAATACCCATAAACAATATTTTTTATAATAAAAAAACACTACGCATTACGTAAGCAAACAAACGAAACCACAGGAGAGCAAAAACAAGAATGAAACTAACTACAACTCACCACAACAACATCATTAAAGAAAATCAAAGAAGAACAGTAAATGTTCATCTTAAAATTATTCATAAAATCCTGAAATAAATTCTAGCATTTGGGAGGATGAGGAAGGTTGCACTTAGCAGGCAGCTGGACAGCAAGCTTAGGGTCAATACCAAGAGAAGGAAGCAAAGTAGAATTCTTGTAAGAGCAAAGGCAGCCCAAATCAGCGTGGGTCAAGGCTGAGCAGCACCCGCTGGACGGCGGTGTTGGTTTTGGCTGTGCAATTGCCGGCTTACATGCCATTAGCCCTGATATTGGCACATTGCATATATTTTGGCCATTGCTTCTGCTTACCAATACCACCATCAATACTGCTGCAACAACAAACAGCTTCTGGTTTTCAACCATTTTTTCTGAGAGGTGGTTTCTTTTGCTGGTTTTGGAGGGTGTTGATTGATGAGGTGAAGAGGCGGTTTTTGGGTGTATTTATAGATGGAGCTGATAAGGATGCAATTATGTTTGAAACTTGATTACGTCTTTACTATTTTAAAAACTAAGTTTGCTTACTTGTTACAAAATATTCATGTAGGAGTGTGTTCTCTTTAGACTAAATTCAGTATTATTTTGTGCATATTATTATAAGTTTACATTGAAATAAAATTCAGAACCTTTCAATTCAGCTTTCAAATTTTAGAAGAATAAAAGCTTCACTTGTGATTTTTTGGCATTAAATTGTGTGATTCAACTGTTTTCAACTATTTTTGAGATAAAATATTATCAACAACAATTAAAGCAATCATGACTAACCGGAAATTTGAGTCATAGTGGCTCATCCTTCTAGAACTTCGACGGTTACAGTAACAAGCAAATTCATGTGGATATATCAAAAAAATTATTTTTTTCGTTAATGATGTAAAATTAATGTCTACATCATCCTAATAATGGGTTTAGTACAATTGGTAAATTCATTGAAAGTGATTGGGAACGATTCGGGATTAATTTTCAACTCCTTCAATATTCACTGAACTCCTTCAATATTCACTGACAATTCAAAAAAAAAAAATGTCTGCATCATCCTCAGACACTATTGGTCTGCAAGAGAGAATTAGAGCAGTAAAAAATGGAATAAAGAATCTGTGTTATCTCAAGACTGTTTGGTTAAACCTCCCAAGAGTACAAAGTGTTTTTTTAAGTCAGCCTGATTGAGGATGGAGCTCAAAATTTGTACTACCTTTTTTTTTAATAATTATCTTTTCAAGATTTTTAAAATTTTTTTAAATAAATGTTAGTTTAAGATTTAAATGCATATTTTATCCATTTTACCCATTATTTAGTGTATATTGAAAATGATAAAAAGGATAAAGTATTCAAATAATTTTTAAATAAATAAAAATCATAAAGGTAAATAAATATTTTATCATTAAAATTAATGTAACGGGAACAACCTTAAAATGATAATTATTTAAAAAGGGAGTTGTAAAATTTTAAAGCTTTGTTGATACTTTCAAAGAGTAAACATATAATGATGTCATTTTTCCATGTTAGTCTAGAAAATCCGGAATTGAAGCCCGTGAAAATTGATTGGCAGGTAACGGCAAATTAAGGTTTGAGTCACGGACTCTTTTATTCATTACTTTGTTTTAATTATTCACAAATTGGGACCCATTTTCCATCTCTTCTCTTTAAAACGCTCCCTGCCTTCTTATTATATTTTGTTGGTTTTCTTTATTTCTGAATTCTGAGTTATTGACTCGTTCATGAATATAGGCTCTATCTATGTATATTAATAGAATTCTATGCATAGCTATTCTCAACTGACTCACATTTATGTTTTCCAATCTAATATTTTCTTGCTTTCATACCTTGCTGTTTATTATGACATTATATCATTTATTTTTCTAATTGACCGCGTAAGTCAGTCAGTGATGTGGTGCGATTCGAAGAAGGTTTATTTGCAAGACAACAACGTTGTTAGAGGGTTAAGCCAGGTAGTCGACGTAGCACTCCGATGCTTAAATCAGTGTCGGGCATGGGAAATAAAATTATGGTGTAGAATTGGTTACATATATTTGAAATATTAACATATATTTGATAGAGTAATCTAATGCCACTATTATTAACTACTAAAATAAAACAATGTTATTTTAGTCATGGGGAATCAACTTAAGATCGATATTTTGTTCACTAATAATGAGTAATATTGGAGTTAAAAAATATAAAGGGCTCCCAAAGTCATGCCTAATTTAGTTAAGTACATTGACCAATATATCAATTAGGTGGGATATAGCCTAATTCCAAATTTAATTCTATTTCAAAGTCTTTTCTCTCTTTTGTAATCATTAGTGGATTTATCTTATTTTGCAACCACATATAAATGTGGGCCATCCAATTTGGACTCATGTTAATGGTTACAAAACTATTTTATCCGTGATCATTAACATTTTTATCAATATCTAATTAATATTGTTTAACGGAAATGTATTAATAGTTGAATTGACATAATATTTGGGTAGAAATGGCTCTATCGTTGCACCAAAAGAAGGAAGACTGAGTGACCCCAAATGAGGGGTTGAGAAAAGAATAAATATATATTATTGGTTTAGTTGAAGGATGAATGAACTTGTAGCAATTGAGATTTGATTGAACGAGACCAAGTGAGATTGTATTTTTCATTTGTTATCGTTTGTATATTAATTTGTACCCAAAGATATTATAATATCGTTCATTTAACGTAAAGAAGACAACTTTTTCATCGATATAATTCCAATTCTTTATATTTATGAGTTTATACTAAATATGGGCAGGAACCAAGAAGGCATGCCTAATATTTCAAGGATTCTAGGTGAATACGAAACAAGGATCTATTTTATTCAAATTTGTTAACGTGAAACTAAAATATAACTTGATAAATATAATTTCCTTGTGATTTGACTGTTTTTTCGGAAAGGTTTTTGTAATATTTTTCTTGGCAAAAGAGTGTTTATAGTTTCAAAAAAATAAAGGAAAAATATAAATTCTCAATTTAAAAAATCGTAATGTTTCAAAAGGTATTTCAATAAAATTCACATTCCTATGATTTGACCTTAATATTTAAGAATTATTCATTAAAATTTTTGAGTAATTTTTGGATTTTATTATGATTTTTTAAAAGTTAATATCACATTTTAATAATAAAAAATATTTGTTCTTCTAAAATATATTATTAAAGTGTATTATATTTTTTATTAACTATGCTGCAAAATTTTAGATCAAAATAGATAAGACTATCCTATTTTGTAACGTAATTTTAAATTAAAATTTATGTTTTTGCTAACTTTTCAAACCATAAACATCTTTTAAAAAAATTTCACAATTATCTTTTTGTAAAACAGTCAAATCACATGACATTTTTTTAGTTTACACTAAATTCTACATAAAAATGACAATTTTAAAGTTTCTATTATGAGTTAATAACCTTACTTATTACATTGAACATATTTGAAAGTTTCTAAAAAATTATATATGCATATAAATATAATAAAAAGTTATGGCCATTTTTAGTCGTGGATCTTAGGCCATCACGTTTATGGCCTATGCCTAGAACCAGCTTTGTATATAAGGTTTTTAGTCTTGTAAGTTCGACTTGAAAATCTAGTAGATTTTTCTTCGACAAGTCTAACTTGCAATATATTTTTTTGTTAATTTAAGGTCAAAACCTTAGTTACCACCGTAGTATTTATCATTGCCACTCTTCTCATGGAATCAACTCTATTTTTTTTGTGGCACACTAAGTTGAATCTAAAAAATTTCAATAAAATATATCCAGTACAAGAAATATTAGATTTTGTAATTTTGATGATAAAAACTCATTTAGTAACAGTAACCAAAAGTTTGATGTATACATATAAGACATTTTCATTGGGCTAGG
>CATIWQ010006926.1:0-16364 GCA_949673415.1 Euphorbia schlechtendalii
TAAGAATAATGCTCTACAAAAGGAACTGAAAAACTTTCTTAATTTTCTGATGATTTTTGGATTACCGGGAGAAGGCCTTTTATAGGCAGATTACCTACCAATTAGTCAATTGGTAGGTAAACTACCAAAAGAAAAAAAAATTAGTTGGCCAACATTTGAAGTCTGGACCAGCAAAAACTTCATCAACTTTGTTCTTATAAAACCGGAAAAAGAAAAATTCAATCAAGCATTCAGCAAAGCAATCAACGACATCAACAAAAGATTCAAACAAACAGGAACATAAAATGATCGCATGAGGAAGACTGGATGGATCCATTAAGGTGGATGATTGACTGCAGTGCATAAAAGATAGGGAAGATTTTGAATTATAAAATGAGTATATTTGTTGATGCTGAGTCACTTAAGCGAATATTCAGGTAAATGAGTAAAAAATACCAACAAATAACATTCCCAATTCCATCCATGCCATAAGTTACAGATTTTTCTTCAATCTCCAAAACATTGCTTTTTCGATCTTCTAAGCTTAACTGAAGTCAAAATCCAAAATAGATCATAGTGGAGATCATATCCATATACAGGGGAAGAATTTGAATACAGAAGGATCACCACACTCTTAATTTGCACTTTAAAAAAAATAAATAATAATAATAATTTTAAATCATTTACAGGCTCATTCTAACAAATTGAGGATCCTAGTTAAAATAATATAAAAATTAATAAAATAAAACCCTTGAGAAAAAATTTATATTAAAAATTAAATATTTTGTGAAAATCAAGATTCAATCCTCAAATTTCTCATATTTATAACAAATTACTTATCAATTCAACTACCGATAATTATTGCTTACTTATCTTTTCAATGTTAACTATTGAAATTATCAAAAAAAAAAATTATTATTTCTGGGACATGGGCCCTCAGCGCCCCCGCCTTTGGTCATATACTATCATTATTTACAAAAATATATGGTTGTGTGTGTTATACCTTTTCTTCCTTTGTTTCTCTGTTAAATGATAAATGCCCTTTAGTATATCAATTTCTTCTTTGCAAAATTTGCAGACAATGAACCGAATGATAAATAGTACATTTTCCCTCTCAAAATTTAGAACATAAGATACGGTTTTAAAAATGGTCAATTGATCTTTAGTATATTAAAGTTCATGTCACTCATTCAAAAGTATAATAAAATAAAGGGTAAAAAAATTATTACATCGTAAAATATAAAGTAAATAAAATATAAAAAGAAAAAAAATTTATACAAACACCAAATTTTTTGACGTGAAAAATGATAATCCATGCGAAAGTATTTGGTCCTCAATTTCAAAACAGAATAAAAGAGCAGGTATCATTCAAAATATTCTCGAATTTTACTCATAAAAAGAATTCTCGTTGATCCATAAACTTGGTCTACTTTCTTTCCTTTAATTTTCACATGCTTGTTAATTAATCATCCAACTTCCCCATGATTTCACCACCCATAATTTATTAACTAATACCAAAATCAACGTCCTAACTTGCAATTAATATAAATGAAATAAAATACTTGATACTTGCATATTAAAAATACTCCATTCAACCAACCTTCTTCCTCATTTCATCACCCATTTCTTAGTTAATGCTATTTATTCCAGAATTTTCTTATTTTCAACATTTGAATGTTTCACAACTCTTAATATAATACATGTAACACGGACGTATACATACATGACAAACGCGTATTCTTTTAGGCGGTCTCTCTCTTCCAATTTATTTATATATACACTAAGGATAACAGTTTTCGAAAGCTGACCTATCTCTCCATCTTCTCCAAAAAGAGTTGATCATATTAAACAATGAACTGGCTGATGCCTGCCGGTTTGGAGGAACACTTTATCCATCATCATCCTCTTCAACTATTCAACTTTGTATCCCCTCGTGAGCCAATATGCTCAGCATGCCTTCGCCCAACTTTCGGTTGGACATATGTATGTCAACCGTGCAGATTCGCACTTCACTTTTCGTGCAGGATTCAACTTCAGCCTTCAATCATCCTTCCCCACCATGTCCACCCTCTAACCTTTCACTCTAGTGGTGTTTTTGTCTGTAGCGGGTGCCGCCTTTTAAGTAGTGCCTTTAGCTATGGTTGTAGCTTTTGTAATTTTCACATGCACGTGGATTGCGCTCATCAATCTCGAAACACCTTTGCTAATATGCTTCAGCTGCCGCGAGGCGTGTTTGTCACGTTCATCAATCAGGTCACGCAGAATATTTTATTACCTGGGCCGAGTAATTTTACGGAGACAACTGATCGGTACAATCGGAATCAACAACGCCGGCAGAGTAATAACTCTATTATGGTTTTAGGGCTGGCTGCCGTCGTGGTTTTTCTGGTATTTAGGTTATTACTTAGTTTCTTGAGTTACATTTTTTGAAGTTGCGGGCTAGTATAGAAAGCTGAATGTTCAAGTTAAGAAATTACACAGTGATAATAAAAGTATAACACGTAGACAACACATATGTGTTTGAAAATGAAAAAAGTGTGAGGGAAGAATATTTTTGCCTCTGAATTTGAAGGCAACATGTATATATGTTCAAGGAAATGGCAAGTGTAGTGTTCGAATTGTTAAAAAAATATAAACTACATGGAGTTGAGATGTCACAAAATGCACATTATCCTTTTTTACTTGGCATTTGAGATTTGTTTGTAGTACATGATATAAATTTTTGTTTGATCTATAGGATAAGTTCTTCGGGTTAGTTTTCCTAGGATCATTTCTGAAAGTAAACCTAGTTGGGGATACTTGGATTTTAGTTCCTAAGGTATAATTAGATTATAAGGCTCTCGTGTAATCAAGTTTTTATTTAAGTGGTTTCCGGAAAAGACATGTGGACTTGCTTCATCTACATATGTTTTGGAGGCGGATACTCTTTCAATCTGGATAGTGTTATCGCGGAGTAAGGCTATGAGTTTCACTTATAATCAGTGGGTCGGATTCGATAACCAAAAGCAATATTGGGCACGGCAACCATATTTTGCCAAACGAATATTCGAGGTAGTTCACTAGCTTTCATTGATACAATTCATGAACTCACGAATTGCTAATGAAGCTGGAGAATTAAATTTCCACATAGTTATCAACTGAAGAGAATCATTTTCAGTAGATGATATAAAATAGTAATTTTTTGTATTAATAAGACAAAAAAATAATACATGTGACTATAGTTGAGCAACAAAAACTGAATTTGCTGGAAAAAACATGCATTAGAATATGATGAGGCAACATTTATATTATTATAACTTACAAGAAAGTAATATAATTGTATAGAAAAACATACATGTAGAGGGTGTTTCTCAGAAGGCAACAACTTTACATTTAAATATTATGTTGTGCATATATTTATGGATCCAAAGGATATAGGAATGTGCTTAATAAGCTATAAATGAACGCAACTCCACGGAAATATAAATGAACGCAACTCCACGGAAATATAAGTTAAGTTCAAAAATCAAGCACAACAAAAGTAATTCATGTTGAGGTAAGGAAGTAATATCAATTAAATGATTCCCAAATAACAAACAACAAAACAGCGCAAATAGTTCATTGGTAGTAAGGAAGTAAATAGCGAACTTACACCAGCGTGGATTATGTAAAGCAAACGGATGAATGGTATACTACTCAAGTATCCAGTAAGATGGAGAGCGTGCAGGTTTCTTATTGAAAAAATTAAATTTCTTGATGTATCAGTTTAATCCTATTTAGCTATTGTTTATCTAAGTTTTTTGTTTTTTACCCTTCTGCGTTTATTTGTGTGGTTTGTCATGTCTGTTTTCACAGCTTTTTGTAGTGCCACATTCTGCTACAAAGAATCAGGGCTAACACAGACATGATTTCATCATCCCTTGTTTTTATTGAGTAGCTTTTTGTTATATATGAGTTTGGAAACCTCAAATTTGAAGGAATTTGATTGATTCATTTTGTACAGAGAAGTTGCAACTTTTTGTATGTAAGCTGATTTGAAATCAATTGAATTCCTTAAGATGTGCACTCAAGAATTGAACATTACCACCTGCCACATATGATCATTACTTTGCCAAATTTATTGAAACAATCTATTGTTATTACTACAACAATTGTAGTGCTTAACATAGCATGCCATCTTATCAATAATTGAAAAACCTTGACAACTATAAAATTTTAGGCATGTACCGTTTTGCTAAAGCACCGAAGAAAACAACTTTTCCCAATTCCTGCATAACAATCCCCTAGTTTCTTAGTACAAGAAAGGCTTTCTGATAAAACTTGATAGCATAAAAGCAAATGGCAACATAGAAGGAACCAGTTTTAGAACAAGACAGAATAAAAGCAAATAGCAGAAGCTGAATATCTTTGAAAGTAAACATAACAGAACGGGAAACACAGGGACTCTTACTACTTGATAGCATATAACAGGCAATTTTCAGAAAAAGAATCAACATAGAATCATGTATGATTATTCAAATAGCCCCTTGCTCTTTCTTTATCTACACAAAGTATAAGAAAAATCACCCCAAAATGCATAAACTAGTATAGAAAGAAGAAGAGTCAGACCTTACTGAATTTTAACCCTCCTCAGCCTGTGCATGAGTGATTCTATGGCTTTTTGTACCCTCGTCCCATCTGTCTGCCCCGCTTTTTCAGACGCCTGATGCAAATTCTGAATCCCGCGACCCAAACTAGCAATCGATGTGGCTGCCGGAGCAGATTCAACTGCACATTCAATTCCATCCCCATACATAAGTAGCCCCGAGCATGTCGCAACACTGCAGCCGAATGTTGCCCATGGTAGGAAACCCACAGGTTGTATTCGCCGTTTTCTCATTATCTCGTAGAACGCCGTTCTCATAGCTGATAAACTGGTCTTCTCAGCAGAGGCTATAACGCCGTGTACCACTGCCCGGATTTTCTCAGCGGAAGCTGTTGCTTTTAGGATGGTTGTATTGGCTCCAGATTTTGCCAATCCTGGGGCCATCACCTTTGACGAAGCGAGCGTCTTGCTTAATGCCATAGCGAGTGTTCTTTGGGTTTGGCTAAACACGAAATTAAAAGATGCGGGTAATTTAAATGTTACAACCTTGAATAATGTCGATGTGGGAACTGCCTTCGATAGAGACGAAACTCCTAAAACGGCTGTTGCTCCAGCTCCAACTGCCATCATAGGTTTCTTGGAAAATATCGACTTTTTTTCTGATTGATTTGAATCGCCATCTGAATCGTAACAAGTGACGAGTTGACCAACTAATTCCTTCACTTCTGGAGGGATCGAAGTGGCCCAGTGTTTCCTGAGACCACATAAGCTACTGCTATCTACTAAAGCTACTACAGTCTTGAACTCCTTAGTTTGACTTTGAAGGGCATGTGCAAGAAGAGCACTTGACTTGTCTTCAACCGGAAGCTCTGAAAAAAAAGTCTTGGACTTGTCAAGCTTCGACGTGTTTTGCAAGGGTAGACGGCCAGCATTGGTGAGAGCAATTCTCAACCCCTCAACTGCAACTCGAAAGGTGTAAACTTCAGAAATAATTTGGGCATCCACAGTTTGTCCTTTACTTACATCATAAAGCATCTTCTGTGAAGAAGCCAGAGCCCTTCCCATGGACGGGAGATCGACAAAAATGTTATGCAAATCCAGGAGCAATGGGAAAAAAGATTGGGCAAATGGCGGCACTTCATAAAGGCTTCCTGGGTCAATACCTTCTGGCCCTGTTGCTGATACAGAGCTTGAAGTACCTAACTTCTTCAAAGATGTATCCATGTAAGGAGATAAAAGTTTCACCATACGCAACTGAACATTGTCTGTGATACGAAATTGCCTTGCACTTGACGAAACAACTGAACCTACGTTATGTGGAATCAAATTACTAACAAAACCATGAACCTTCCCATTGATACCCACATCAACTTCAGAAGAATCATTATTATCCACAGAAGATGTTAGGGCATCTGGTGTTTCAAGCAACAAAAAGGATGAACCAACTTCCTTCGCCACCCTCTTAGCGTCCATTACATGACCATAAAAACTAATCCCAAACACTTCCTTCAAAACCAAGCTTCCGGCCACATTTTCGTATTTTTCCTTGTTGATCTTATCAGTAAAACACCTTTTGAGTACTTCAAATGGCGAAGTAGGGAATGAATCACCAACATTGTTCTCCAATCGCCTCTCATCTGATTGAATTTCACTCACTGCTGCGGGACACACCTGAACCACAACTGCTTCAGGCCGAATCTCCCTAATAAGTAACTCTGCATCAATGGCTGATCGCTCAGACAAATTCTGTACACAGAGTATGTAGATTACTGACTCGGATTCTGGATCCCGAACTGCATAAACAAACCTCTTTGTATTTTCAGGTACCTTTAGTTTGTTAACTATTTGATCAGACGCTTTCAGATCGTCAAACTTGAAAATCGATAAAGGCCACAAATTTTGCAGGCTGTAGATAAACGCCACGGCCATTTACATTACTCTAAATCAATCATCAACCAGAAACTCAGCCAAGTACACTTACCTAAAGCCCAATTTCAAACCCTAAAAGCACAGAGACTCGATGATAAAGAAGAAAAAAGATCGATTCAACAAAATGAGAAATCAATCATAAAACAATCTTGATCATGATCAAACACGGAGCATCAAGCTCCAACAGAAAATTGAACGAAGGTACCACTGCATCAAGCCAAAGTCCGACCAGAAAATAACAATAAATGATATTATGGCGAGAAAGCAAGAGAAGTCCGGAATAAAATCGAATATATATAAATAATCAGGCAAACAACAAAAGTTACCCGAGAAAAATTAGGATTTAGCCAGGGGCAGAAAGAATCGATTGAATTGTAGAATGAACAGAAACCAGAGAATAGTTTCGTCTCGAATCTCAACTCCTCCGTTTTGCTACTTACACTTTAGGTTCGAGATTATTTCCTATTACTGTTCGAACTCGAAAAGAAAGATAATTTCAATAATGAAAGGAATTAATAATATATCAATGGATAAATTTCAAAACAGTATCATGTACTATCGGTCGTTTTCAAAACGGTATTTGTGTTATTTCGGGTCTCAATATATTGTCTGAAATTTCATTCCGTTATCAAAATAGTGATTTTTCACTAACGCCGGCGTTAATTTTACTGACGTGGTAAATGAGCATTTTAGGAAATATTAATTCTTTTATAACCCTAACTCATCCCTTCAACTCCTCCACTTCATCCCTTCAACATAGCCATCACCGACCAGCAAAACAACCTTGAAATCAAGCAAAACAAAAATCCTAAAACCCAACAAATTATCTCAGCAAACCCTAAAATCCTAAAACCCAACGAACCCTAAAATTGTTCTCTTGTTCATCTTCTTCCTCTCTCTAAATTATCTCTGTTTCTTTCTGAAATTGAAACTTTCGATCTCCTATTATTAAAGCGGTCAGTTTTAACACCATCATCTACTGATTTATCAGCTTGTTCATCTTTGGCTTGGCTCAACTGCGCCGGAGGAGAAGCCGATGGCTATGGCAGAGATGAAATTATGTAGAGTAATCAGAAGGTGGGGACTGGTAAGTTGCTTGTTGTACTTTCAAGTTGGGAGAAAACATAACTGTGGAAGTGGGAGGTGGGATCAGAGGAATCTACGGGCGGCGGTTTAGGAGGAGGAGAAGAGTTCATTGTGGGGGCTATGAGCGAAGGAGAAGATATGGCATTTTGATGTTGTTGGAGGAGCTGCTGTAAGCGTAGGTTTTCTTCTTCTGAATCATGGATTGACTGGGTACAAATTTGTTCATCTGATTAATGGGGCGAGTCATTTTCAAGGTGTGGCTGAAGTTCTTGAGAGTCATTGTCTTGATTTGTCAAACTTGCCATTTCGAGGCTCACGGCTACTCTCTCTACTGCAAATGGAATTCAGATTTGAATTTAGGGGAATGGATTTGCAGAAATGGCCCTATAAATTAGGGATTTTGAAAATCTAAGTTGCAGAAATTGGGATTTTGAAATCCAAGTTGCAGAAATTGGGATTTTGAAAATTGAAGGGGGTAGAGATTGATCTTAGGGTTTACTTTGGGGGAAGAAGATGAATAAATTTGTACTTTCCAAAACTGCCCCTTGCCACGTCAGCAAAATTAACGGTGTTAGTGAAAAATCCCTATTTTGATAACGGTGTAAAACCTAAGATCCCATTTTAAGACCCGAAATAACACAAGCACTGTTTTGAAAACGACCGATACCACATGGGTACTTTTTGAAGTTAACCCTATATTAATTTCAATTGGATGAATGGTTCTGATTAATTAAAATTTATAAATTGTATCACTCGGAGCATTCCTATTTCATTAGTTTTTAATGAACGGACTTTAACTTATCATTTCATTAAATAGTTGAAAAAATAATCTCATCGTTAGGGTTGTAAGCAAGTCGAATCAAGGCGAGGCTGAGCACTGGTTGTTCAAATTCTGTTCGTTAAATTTTTAACGAATTCGATCTTGGAGCCGAGCTCTAGTTGAACATAAATCGAGCTTAGCCGAGCTTTAACCGGACATATTAATTAAATTTTCAACAAACTTAAGTTAATTTTCGAACTTAAAATTATGTTTCGACTACATGAAAAATTGTTATGTATTTAAAACTTATTTAGCCTCTTAAAAATTCTCAAATATTATTACTTATAATTATACGATAATTATAATATTCATATTTCTGAACATGTTCACGAGACTTTTTCATGAGCTTATTCGCGTCATAAGTCGCTTATCGAGCATGTTCATGAGCTTTCGAGCCGAATATCTCATTGTTGAAGCTCTATTACAACGAACATATATTTTTGTTCCTGATTGAAAGAGCCGAGGTCGAACGAGCTTTAACCGAGCCGAACATCGAACTGTTCACGAATAGTTCTGTTCATTTATAGCCTTACTCACCAACAATTAATATGATAATATTTAGCTTGTGCCTCATTTTGCTAGCTGTCTTCTTACTTTGTGTTCTTGAGACACTGTCAAGTTGTTTAGGCATCGTTTATTCCAATTTTTTCAACCTAAATGGTGTGGATATACAATTTTTCAAGATATATATTTATAATAATTATATTTAATTTTTATTAACCATAAAAAATATCTCGATCAGTTGGTATAACTAATATACATCAAAGTATTCTCACCATGAAAATTTTTGTCCCAAGTCTCGAAGCAAGAAATGGTGTTCTTTTATTTGCTACACGAGAATTAGCCAAGGGAAACTAAATCCTGCTAGATCATCAATTATTAAAGGAAGAAGCCCAATAACCGGATGAAAAATATGACCTCCAAAGGGTAAGTTCGCAGCGTATCTTATCTTTAGTTTTGGGCGAAACATTGGAGCTTGCTTGGTGATTAGGATTAGTTATGGGGCGTGTGAGAAGGTCTGACATTAGCATGGTTATCGTAATGTGATACTAGAGATTGACAATAACATTTTTTTTCATGTTGTAACTAAAGATGAGATGACGATGAACGATTGTTATGGATCGTTGGTGGGCAATAAGGGGTTGATTTCCCGATAATGGAATGTGAAGGTGAGAAACGTTTATAAGAATGCAACCGTTGTGCGTAGAGAAACAATATACTCTAAGCCACGTAATGTTTCATATCAAGATAAAAGCATTCGTAAATAAGTTTTTATTTATGATGAATTTTTTTTGAAGAATTTGAATATTTGAAAATAGTCAGTATCAAACTTAGGATCACCTTCATTTTGAGAAGCATACCAGTTGAACTACATCCAAATTATTATGTTTTTGTTTTTTATTTAATTATTTAATATTATTTTTATAATATCTTCTTAAATTTAATCTTGAATGTATAGTTTTAATATAATTAAAAATAATAAAATGTATATCCAATTATTTATCATATAGGTTTTGGAGATCCTTGTCGTCCAATTAATATATAAGGATTTTTAAAATTATTTGAGAAAAATAATGATATTTAATAATCACTTCAAAATATACTCCATCCATTCAAATATATACGACTTTTCAACTAATTCACGAGTTTTAATAAAATCAAAATTAAATATATAATATACTTATTTATCCTTTGATTGATTTATGCAATACAATGATGCATATTTATCTTCAAAACTATATAAATTAATAAGGGTATGACTGAAATAATTAAATAAAAAATACCTTGAAAGTTGTAAAACTCTTATACATATCTAGATACAATAAAATGACTAAAAAGTAGTATTTCCTCTAGATCCTAGTACTAATCATTTTAAACTTTTTATTTTGGTTTATTTTACTTATCATTTTTAAATGTCAATAAAATTTTCAACTATTTTTTCCTAATTTACCCTTGTATTGCCCTTGTATTAATTAAGCCAGATTTAAGTCATGAATTGGTAAGTAACAAGAAATGTAATTTTATTATAAAATAAAAAAAATTAATCATTTTAATGATACATGAAATGTTTTATTGATTTTGATAAAAATTTTAAAATGACTAGTATTAAGAACCGAACGGGAATCGTGATTAATTTAGTTAGGAATCAAAACTTACATTCTTACGTTCTTTAATTCACAAAAGTTTCGCCTTAATTTGAAACATGAATAATTAATGACATTATTTAATATCATACCATAGATATTCATTTACTGCACTTAATGAGATTAATTAATTTTGTTTTCACTAATGCATTATTTAACACATTAGTAATTTATAATTTTATAACATGATTATGAACAATTTTATCAAAAAGTCAATAAGGCGATAATTAAATAAATACTTTTTTTTATTAAAGTAGAATGCATTAGAATTAATTATTTTAATTTAAAAATCAGGTCACAAATATTTTCTTATATCAGTTTGATTAATTAATTGTTACTCCTTAATTAATTATAAACATTAATAAATTGCTATATATATATATATATGAAAATTTTAAGTCTCATAAAAATATATTAATAAACATCATATTTTATAAAAAAAGTTAGGATAGATTTTAAGCAATGTTATTTTCAACTTCCAAAAATTGAAATGAACAATACTTATTTCAATAAAGATTTATAATTATATATAACTAAATTGAATTAAAATGGATTGAATTAAACTAAAATAATTTATAGTTTATAAAACATAGGTAAACTCTATTTCTTAATTTTTTTTATTATTTTTCTATTTCAATATTTATTCATATATATTTTAAAATTAGTTTTTTTTTTATTTGAGTTCGAGATTCGCCACTAGCTAAAAGGATCGATTTAATATTCCCAACAAAAAAATCATTTAATTTCAAAGAAAGAAACATCCAACAAATAAATATATTTGAGTAAATTATACAATCTTGCAGTCGTTCTCATCATTTAAACGTAAGCTCGAAACTAGATTGGATGAAGCCTATTCCAAGTAGTAGTTTGACCTCAGCGATCCGATATGCTATTGGATCGTCACCTGAGCCAAAAGGAAAGTCGTTTTCAGTTAATTAGAAAATGCCATTGAAGCGCCTACCTCAATCTTCATCCTCCAGCCAAGGCCGTGTTGTGAATTCAAAGCAAGTGCATTTATTTTTCAATATTACAGATGTTCCCATATTGTTCTTTTTATTTCTCTGCATATTCTTCGCATCTCTTTTAACTTACCGTTGTTGGATCCCTTCAATTTTGATATCATTTTGGTATTCGACTCTCTCTTTGGCAGCTGAGCCTGAGAGTGAGCGAGAGAAATTTGAAGTTTGGCTGCTGGAGCTGTGGATCTGGTTGTAGATATCACTTTCGGCGAGGTTTTTTTATTGCCAATGAGTGATTGAAAGAGTGTAGGTCTGGATTATATTTCGGATACGACGATTTCGGTTGGGTTTCTATTGGTTCATACGGTCTTGGTAGCCTTTTGCTCGATTTTGGTTTTTTAAACGGTAAGATCTGTTCTTTTTCATTTATATAATTGTTTTAGGTATCTGGGCAGTGCGATTTGCTTGGGTTTATGGATTATTATTTGTCGGATATCTATGTTTACTGAGTAGTACTACGGAACTGGTTTAAAGGATTTGAGTCAGTGGATCAGGAATAGTTTAGCTAACATTGAATACTTTCCTTTCTTGCGTCTGTAATTGACAGCTCATGTGTAGTGAACTCGTATTTATTTTGAACTTTTGCTATTTTCGGGTTGAAATGAGGTTCTTGATATTCTTCATGAGTGATCATCTTTTTTTAAAAAAAAATAAGCAAAATCTAATAGTTTCCTCTCATCTGTTTTTGGTTTACTAGATTCCGTTTTCTTCGGAGTCTTTTAAGTGGGGTAAACCAATGAAAAACGGAATGATGGAATGCAGTGTCTGCCATTCGAAACTGGGCACAAAAACTGTTTCAAGAGCATATGATCAACATAAGAGCAGGTTAACATCTAAGCAGCGTGCCCTCAATGTTCTGTTGGTTGCTGGTGATTGCATCCTAGTGGGTTTACAGGTAACTGAATTTGTCCTCAAACACATTGCATCTATTGTTTTACTTCAATGACTATATCTATTTGTGGTGGAAGGCTATGAGTACTTTTCTTTTGTCTTGCATTTGGCTGCATAGCCAAATTTATTGATCTTCTCATGTGAAATGAGAGAGGAATAATTCTGACTCAATATAACCTTTATGTTGTTCTCTGACTCTGTTTTTGTCTTCAGAATAATCACCTTTATTAATGTATCCAATAGTGATATGTTTTCTAATTATTTAGTTATTGGTCAATTAGTTGATCGCCAGCAGCTTTTCCTGCTTATTGTTCTTGCTTATTAATAAATTTCATTACTTGCTGATTATGTATTCTGACCTTTACATCAAAAATATAATTTTTGGAACTTAATTCTCTTTTTCCATTTCTGGTATACCTCACATGTGCAATTTACTGTTTCTGCCAGCCTATTTTGGTTTACATGTCCAAAGTGGATGGAAAGTTCAAGTTTAGCCCTGTTAGTGTCAACTTCTTGACAGAGGCTGCAAAGGTTGTATTTGCAATTGTTATGCTCATACTCCAGGTATTTTTATTATTTTCATATATCAATCCATATCAGTTGTTTGACATTTTGTTTCTTAGCTTGAATTGAATGAGCCATTACTAAATGAAGTGATAGTGATAGTGTAAAATTTTGATTCTTACCCCATGAAAGTTGGAGTTTTGAGATTTATCAAATAACATTGTTGATCATAAAATCAGGCGAGGCGCCAAAAAGTTGGGGAGAAGCCTCTTCTCTCAGTTTCTACATTTGTACAGGTAATTATTTTGTGTTTTGCTTTAATTCTGTAATTCACAATCAGAATAATGGGGGTGATAAGTTGTTGTCATCAAGATTTTAGTTACTTTCCTTCTGGATGAAACAAAATGCATTAGCATCTTCCTGAATATATATAATTGTGTCTTTAGAATTAATTATTCTTTCTTGGAGATTTTCCCCCTTGAATAAGTTAGTTTTGATGAGAGCCTGGCATTTTGTGAATCCTTATCCAAGTTGTGTTTTTTTTGTAGGCAGCCCGTAACAATGTTCTTCTTGCTGTTCCAGCTTTTTTGTATGCTATCAATAACTATCTGAAGTTCACCATGCAGGTATTGTCCTTTCCAAAGAACCATTGTCATCTCCATTCTATGTTTTGCACTTTTTACTGTTAAACTTGATATGTATGAATCCCGCGTATAAGAAACAACTGAGGCTGAACATGTTGGAATTTAACTATGTTGATTTAAACTTTTGGTAACTTCTGGTAAAACCATATGGCAATTTTTAATTTTGTTTTCAAGCTTGGATCAGTTAAATAAACTAGGCTTTGTCTATTCCAAAAACATCTTAGCTAGTTCAGCATTCTTCTTGTCCAAATTTTGGTTCAGTCTTCATTTATAGTTTACAGCTGTCAGAATTGGAGGCATAGAAGCTCTTTTGACGTATTTATGGTAACAACAATGATTATTTTTTTCCAGCTGTACTTTAATCCTGCAACAGTGAAGATGCTGAGCAACTTGAAGGTACAATGTTTTACAAGAAATTATTTTGGTGGCATGCTGAAGTTATTTAAAAATCTCTGGTTGCTTGTCTCTAGATTGGGTTTACTTTAAAACTAAGACTTCGATTTACTTTTATATCAGTTCACATCCAGTATTATGATTGCTGTGCATTTTTTGGATAATTATCTGCAAAAAATTTAGCATTTGTTACTGTGCTACATAAAATTTGTTTGTTTGGGAGAGTGAATGACCTCAAAATTTTACTTAGATACCAAAAGCTGATGGTAGTTGCAAACTTGGCCGCATAAATACCTAAATTACTGGACTCTACAAGGCTTGAGCTAAATGTAATTGGTAATGTTATTATGAATGGAAAATTTCTTCCCAAGCTTACTTAAAGTATGCAAGGGATTAATCTTTTTGGATGAAAAGGGATATATGTGGTATTCTAATATTCTTGAATGCAATTAGCCAAATATGTGGGAAATGCTACTTTGCATTTGTTCAGATAGGCTAGAGTATTGAAGGTTTATTGGGAACTTTATATAAGTGGAATTTTGTAGATTTACTTGTTGATTTTACTGCATGGCAAGTTTATCTTAAAATAGATTGATTTTCTTATGTTGTTTTCTAATGAATGGTAATATTTGTTCAGGTTTTGGTGATCGCTGTTTTGCTAAAGATAATAATGAGGCGCCGATTTTCCGTACTACAGGTTGATTCTGCATTCTAACTCAACTACTCATTATCAGACTTACACACTGTTGTTGATGGCCCTTTTGAGTGGTCAAAATTATTCCAGTTCTTGGTTAGAACATAATTGAACCGTGCTTTTTGGTAACAGTGGGAGGCTCTCGCTTTATTGCTCATTGGAATTAGTGTAAATCAGCTGCGTTCCTTACCTGCAGGTGTTACTACAAATGACATACCACTTGCAGCAGTTGCATACGTTTATACATTGATCTTTGTAAGTAATTTCCATCTTTCTTGAAAGTCAAGTTGTATACAGTATACACTCAACTGGTCTGTTCATAAGATTGTTTCTTGAAATAATTTTGTGCATTTCAGAAGCTTAATTTAGATTTTTTTTATAGGTGACTGTTCCGTCTATGGCCTCAGTCTTCAACGAGTATGCTTTGAAGAGTCAATATGAAACAAGCATATATCTTCAGGTAATATGTTAGGTTGAATTAGCTTTATTTGACTCATATTATTTTCCAGAAATGTTAATTGTATGAATTTTTAAATGGTTGATATTACTTTCTACCTTTAATCAAGGTGGGAAGGAAAAGTGGAATTTTGGGTGACTTGGTTTGACAATTTGAATTTATTTTATATATATTTAAGTAAAACATCCATGTATGCTACATTCAAATCTAGTTGGGATGCTACATTCTAGTATTCTACCATGAAATGGTGGCTGCAATAACAAATATACATGGTGATGATTCACTTTGGTAAGATCCTAATTCTGACCATGTTTGGCTTTCAGAACTTGTTTCTGTATGGATATGGTGCTTTCTTCAATTTTCTAGGAATCTTGGCAATTGCCCTTTATAAAGGTACGGGTATGCTTATGTATTACTGTTAACAGTTTCTTATTTGTGTTGCTGTCCACTTTAGGTTTTTTTTAAACTCTGGTGCAATTTATCCTTTCTCTATATCTGCTTCACCTAATTTACCTTCCCAGTATTGGTAAAGGCAATATGTTATCGTTTTTGGCGAGAACATTCAAACATTAGAATTTCCTCGGGAAAAAAAGGAAATAGGGATGTCTAAACACATTTAATTTAGTTGTAGTATATGTGAAGTACATGCTTTTCCTGAGTTGTAAGCTAATATTCTTATGTGACATACAAGTATATATGCTTGCCACTTGTCACAGCCTGATTGAAGACATAATTGTTAAAACAAAAGTTCAGTACTTCTATCATGAGCAGTAATAATAATCATATGTGAATTAGGTTCAAATTTGTTGTATATATAGTCATTATTGGCAACAACAGCCAAGTAGGTATTCATAAATGACATTCTCCTGCATTGTATTTTACCTTGATGTTTAATTGGTAGGTCCCAGTAGCTTTGACATTCTCCAAGGTCACTCGAAAGCTACCATGCTTCTTATATGTAACAACGCCGCCCAGGGAATCTTGTCTTCTTTTTTCTTCAAATACGCAGGTTTAATTCCATGATTTTATCCAGTCCTTTGTATATTTTTCACTAAAAAGTACTATATTTTTAATGCTACATGTGATAATTTTCAGATGCAATCTTGAAGAAATACTCGTCAACAGTTGCCACAATCTTCACAGGCATTGCATCTGCAGCTCTGTTTGGTCATACTTTAACCATGAACTTTCTGTTGGGTATTTCTATTGTATTTATCTCAATGCACCAGGTGACCACCTT
>CATIWQ010006972.1:0-17357 GCA_949673415.1 Euphorbia schlechtendalii
AAAAGAAAATAAAATAAATGATTTTATTTTAGTTGGGTAGGATGGGATATGATGTGGATAAATGTATATAGATCAGAGTAGAAGAAATCAGTATAGATTATCCCTACGAACAAGTATAGCAAAGAAAGCATGCAAAATCAACAAAGATATTACGTACACTAGACTAATTTAACAAATTCGGTTCTAGATATTCAGATATTCAATTATTCACCGCAGAGTAACACATGAAATGACTTTTCTAAATCTAGTGCAAACGAATTAAGACGATTATATAAACCTGGATAACAATACTACTATTCTTAGTACTGATCATTCTCACATAGCCATATTTATCAAGTTACCATTCCAAAAATGTTGGCTCACTAAACAACGTTATAATCATAGATCTAGTGATTATACACAATCTTGTTAACCCTGAAACTACTCTTAAAGTTAACTCAAAAGAATGTACTTGATTAATATAAAAGACTCAACACGAAATACACATTATGACACATAGACATATCGTAAACTTTGAAATAGAAAGAATAAGTAGAGAGCAAAGTGAAGTTGTAAGGTATGCAAGTGAAAGCTAAAGTTGATCAAACCATATCCACTCTACAATGGGAGTCATCAATTCCCGCAATTCCTGCTTCTGCTTTGAATTCGATCTCGACTCATACAGAACCTCCGCTAGGATGCTATTCTTTGTGAATATCGAACAAACGAATATTGAAGAACGAAAACTTTTATTGATAAGTGATTTGCAATTACACTTATACAACAATCGCTCGAATATGTAGAGAAATCTAGTGATCGAAATAAGGTTCGAATCACTTATAAATTTTCTAGTTAACTTAGAATGAAACGAACTCTACATGATTTTTCTCTCTATCTAAGCACCATATATGCCATTCTCACTCTCTCTACTACCCATTCCCATGAAATTGGTGAGGTTTAGAGCCCTATTTATAGAGTATGAAGGGTTACGTCTATCCATATGAAGAGTTGTGTCCATTGGTGAAAGATTGCATCACTTCTTTGTGATTGGTTGAGTTGATTTGATCTTATCCACAATGGAAAGAAACCTTTTCATGATTGGTTGACTTCTAAAAGGTGTCTTTTCGTTTTGTAGTTGATGGCGGTTGATCGATTTTATCCTACGGTTGAAAGAAGATAAGAGTTTACCAAAAAACCGTCAAAATCATGACCGTAAAGTACATGTCGCGACCGTGAATACTTGGTTGGCAACTTTCTGTTATGAAGAATACTAAGTCATGACCTTGAATGGTTGTCGCAATCGTGAATTGTGTTTTTCTTCAGAATCCTTCTTGTAACTTTACCAATCTTCGACAGCTTCGATCCTAAACCAAATCCTTAAGTTCCATGCATCTTTTTGCATCTTTTTCACTCCTTTTTCATAGATTTCCAACTTTAATCATTTTACTTCAAAGATTTACCTAGTACCTGCATTTGCATAAAAAACAACTACATACCACGTGAAATCTTTTATATGAAGTATAAAAATGACTTAAACTGTGGTGTTTAATGTGTAAAATTATTATGATAATAAGTGTAATTATACAATGACCCGCCATTTCTGTTGTTTGGCCCTCGTTAGGGGCCCTACCATATCTACGCCCCATGAGGCGAAGGGCCATGCCTCCTGAATCACTAATCAAGGTCCTGCAGGTGTTGAGGCGAATTTCACGTATGCTTGGTATGATTTGGAAGATAGGACCAAATTTTTGGCATCTAACTCCATCGTCAGCCAGTAGAAGCCTTGTAGCTTAACCCTTCTCACCATTGCATCCTTCTTTTCATGTGCCCCGCAGAGGCCCTTGTAGTCTTCCCGCAAGATGTAGTCGGCATTGACTCACCCAACGCACTTTCCCGAACAACTGGTCGCATATGATGGCATAGCAGAAGGACTTGCGCGCTATCTTTTGGGCTTTGCATTCCTCCCCCGTGAGCACATTGTTTGTCAAGTATTTGAGGATAGCTGTGAACCATTCATCCTCTGTGTCCACCTGCATTACTTCTGACGGTGATATGCTTGGCATGCCGATTTTCAATGGAATACATGGGAGTAAGATCTCCTGTTCTTCGCTTGAAGCCCCTTTCGCCAACCTGTCTACCTCAGTGTTCAGCACTCTTGGGATCTGTGTGATTGTCATTTCTATGCCTTCAGCGCATACTTCTTTGATGAGGGAGGTTATCTTGGTAAGATATTGTCTCATGGCGTCATTTTTGGCTTTGTATTCACCTCCAAATTATTTGACCACCAATCCCGAGTCGTTGAATATATTAATACATTCAGGCTTGAGGGCCTTGATAATCTCTAGCCCGAAGATCAATGCTTCATATTCCATCGCATTATTGGAGGCGCTGAAGTCCAACTTGACAGCTTGCTGAATTACTATCCCCTTCGACCCTTGGATAAAGATGCCTATGCCTGCCACCATGCTATTAGAACTACCATCTATAAATATTCGCCATTTAGCTTCGGGACGCTCCCTCGGTGATGGGGCCTCCTGAACAAAGTTCGCTAGTACTTTGGCTTTCATCGCTGCTCTATGTTCGAAGCGGATGTCGAATTCTGAAAGTTTGAAGGACCATTTGGCGAGGCGACCCGAGGATTTGGGTTGCTGAAGCATTTTCTTGAGCGACAAATCAGTGCATATTATGATTGTATGGGCCTGAAAGTAATGGCGCCATTTTTGGGAGGCAACAATTAGTGCGAAGGCCGCTTTCTCCATTCGATCGTATCTGAGTTCAACCCCTTTTTAAAGCACGACTGCCGTAGTATACTAGGAATTGGTCAATCCCCTCTTCCCTGATGAGCACCATTCCCAAGGCTTCTTCTGAGGTGCTCAAGTAGAGGTAGAGTGGCGAGCCGGCGATGGGTTGGCTTAGTAACGGTGGAGAGACCAAGAAAGTTTTGATCTCCGCGAGTGCCTTGCTACAATCTTCCCCCACATGAATTTCTTGGCTTTCAAGGCTTTATAAAATGAGAAGCATCAACGGGCCGCACATGAAACAAATCTTCCTAGGGTGTTGCCTGAATCCCTTCAAGAACCTTTCTGCGTGAATGCGAGCGTAATACGATGAAGCGGTTTCGACAATATAGGGCACAACGGCTTCCATCCCTCTTTTCTCAAAAAGCGCATAGACTCTCTTGGCTGTCGCAACATTTAGGTCCTCTCGGCCAGGTAAAGCCCGAACTAGTATCCTTCGCCCTGACCTAGCTGCTGAACTACCCTCGCTATCCAACGAGGGTCCGCATTGTTCTTGCACGTCGAGCTTCTGCTATTGTACTAGGGTGACTCATTCATAGACTCCTTTGTATTTCACCCCGAGGGCTCCATCTTCGCTTTTCCTTTGGCCGTAGTGACTTTCCTCTCTTTCAGAGTCTGCGGGCGGCGGTAGCTATTGCATGAGCGGCTTTAGCCAGCCACTGAAGGGGAGCTTTGCGAAGGATGTTGCGTCTCCGATCTCGCCATTTGCCTTTCCCTGCACAAGCTCCGGAGCAACTCTTGTTCCTCTTTCAAAGAGTGTAAGATCTCATTCATCATATTTTGCATAAGGGTCATGGCCGCATTTTGTTGCTCGCTTTGCTTGACGAGCATTGCCACCACATCTTTCTCCGCAGCGTTTCTTTGTCTCCTTTCTTCGAACGTCTCTTGCCCCGTGGAAGTAGGTGCCTCCTCTGCTCGCGGCGGGGGAATTTGCATGGCCGGGGCCGAGGTTCCGACTTTGTTCCCAGGTTCCAGTGTGTAAAAAAAAAAAAGGTTCTGGGGGTTTGTGGGGGCTTTGTTGACTTGTTTGGGGGAGTAGCCATGATTTCGGTTGTTCGATCCACGCTCACCGCACCAATTTGGTATCCGCTTGATGGGGTCCACGACCTTCAACGTCTTGAATTCCTGCAAAACGAGTCTCCGGTCGGAAGTGTTTCCGGCGAAAACCCTCCAATACCAAAGTCAGTAATGGGAGCAACGTGGCATGGTTGTAGTTCTCAGATTATTAGTTACCTTAAAAGTGGGAAACGACCTTTCTATTTATAGTAACCTATGTGATGATGACGGGTGGAGCCAACCCGTGAGCTGTGCGCAAGTGGTAAGTTGTTTAGGGGTTTTTTTCGCCATCGTTGCATTGAATGTTTCCACTCTGCCTGTCAATCTTGCATTTAATGCGTCAGTAGAGAGAGAAGGAGTGGGCTGGCTCGGCAAGGGTCGTGCTGAAGGTAGCTCAGCGTAGACGCAGAGGGTATTGCTGAGGAGGTATTTCGGCCTAACTTGATCCATAGCGCTGAGAGCTATTCGGCACAGATGCGTTTCCGTGAGGTCCACGTGTTTTGGTAAAGAGCGTGTGCTTATGCTAAAACCTCATTTGGTGAAAAGGCGTTTCATATTAAGTCAAGTTGTGCTATTTGGGCTTTGATGGGCCTTGGTATCACTCAATTATTCCTATGCTTTGTTTTTATTTCTTCAATTTTGGATGCAGGTGAAGATCTGGCCAGAAACTGAAGCAACATGTGATGATAGTGGGTTTGAGATTCCATGGATTTGCTGTTACTCATACAGTGAAGATCAAAGAGAGGAGAAATTTTTAAATTTTCCAAAATGCCCTTGACATGTCATCACCTTTAACAATACGTTATAGAAAAAATAATTTCTTTCAATATGACAACAATACGTTATAGAACAAATAATTTCTTTCGATATGACACCCATTCAAAACTAAAATCACAATAAATGTTTTTAAAATTTATTCAATTATTTTTTATATAAAAAAGACGGGTTGTTTTAAGTTCACCCCTAATGTTTTTTTTGTAAACACCATTTGAATATAAACAACTAATCCCAAATTAGTCCAATTTTCTTTATATATGATAAATCCCAATGCTCTAAAAATGTTTCTTATTTAAAAAAAAAATTAATATATTTCCTCACTATCCCCATAAATCCATTTACCCCATTGAGTTGCAAAATTTTCAACAACTATTTCCCTTGAATTTGTTGAAAATGGACCTGATGGTCCTTTAAACTTGTAAAGTAGATCTTATAACTCATGAACTTGTTAAAAATGAACACTATATAACCATCTGAATGTTGAAATACCCAGTATTGTTCCAATGAAACAAGATTGATCCGATTCAATTTCGGCGAAACAATATTCGATTCAATCTCTGACAAAATAATACTAAGCATATCACCATTTAATAAGCTATGAGGTTCACTTTTAACAAGTTCATGTAATTATAGGGTCTATTTTAACAAGTTCAAAGGGTTTTGTGAAACTTACATAAGTTTAGTGATAAATGATCTTCTCTAAACAGGCATGGGGATGTAGATATATTAGGGCTATAAAAATATTGACTAGAATACTCATCCTAAATTAAAATCAAATTTATTACTCCATCTGTTTCTTTTTTATTTATCTTAATCTAATAGTTTATATGTCAATTTAAAATATCAAATGGTTACTTTTTAATTTCTAATAAATTTATTTTCTTTTATTTATTAAAAAAAGATTGAAGTATTAGTTAATAACCAGTAAAAAAAAAGAGAAATTCATTAGGATAAATTAACAAAACAAATATAAATAAAACAAGAAAGATTAATAATTAACAGAAGTAGCATGAATAAATAATAAAAAAAACATTGCTTAATAATTGCTATATGATATTGCAAGCTTAGATAAAATGGAGGTAAGGATGGTAACGGGTCGGATCCGGTTTGGATTCGGGTCGGATCCGGTTTCATATACTGGATCCGGATTCGACCCGGGTTCGGCAGGTTCATAATTTCCGGATCCGGATCCGGATCCGACGGATCCCACGGATCCGGGTTCAAAACGGATCCATGTAATTAACATCAAATTCTAAGTTTCAACTTCCATTTTTGTACATTTCACCTTATTTTAAATATTTTACATGCTCATTTAATTATGTTCATGCAATTGGATTTACGTGGATATCAAATAATATTAATTATTCACTATTTTCGGGGTAAATAATAAATAAAAAAATACAATTAATATTTAAATACAGATCCAGGTTTCATTACCCGGACCAGGATCCGTTTCCTGGACCCGGACCCGGATCCGACGGGTTCAAAAAATTGAGATCCGGGCCCTAAAAAAGGGATCCGGATCCACGGATCCGGACCAGGTCCGGGTCCGGGTCCGGGATCCGTTGCCATTGCTATATGGAGGCAGTGTTTTAAAAAGTGTTAGGAGCTAGTCGGGCGATCAAAGTTGAATCGAGGCCTAGACGGGGATTAATCAGGGTCAAGGCGGACTTAGAAGCTGGTCAGTAAAGTTTAGACCCTAGACGTAATCAGGCGACGACCCTCAAAATAGTATCTAGGCGGGGTCTAGACGGACCTAGACCGGGATTTTTAAAGAGGGTAGTAAAAATAATCCACCTGATAAATAATAAATAAATAATTAACAACAAACAATTTTAAAATGTTTTTATCACACTACAATAATTAACAAATAACTAAAAAAAAAAATTACTATTTTTATTTACTAATTAAAAAATCAGGATTCTTATTTCTTTCTGGATGGATCTTGTTTTCCTTGAAATCCAACTGTCATAGAATCTTCTACATCTGCAATTAATCTCCAGTCTACTTCCATGGTGAATCCTTGGATCAATATATCCATTCCTGCGGAAGACATAATTCATATTTCGCACCATTCACCGGCTCTAAATCTCCCTTCTGTTCTCCTGCTTTGTTTGCCAAGGATGCATCTGCAAATTCAATCATTCATTTTCTAGCCTATAAACAAAGAATTCAATAATTAACGAAAATGGCTCTGCATATGAATTTACCATGTTTAGAGGCAACAGCACCATCCGTTTTGTAGTCCTCATCCTTTGCTGGAATCATAACAGTAGAGCAATCTGGAGGACAAAAACATTTGTGATTCCAAAATTAGATCCAATTTTAAGCCTTAACAGAGGGAAAAAGAGCATTAATTAAGATTAAACTATAAGATTTACCTGATTTGTTGATATAAGTGGTTGAATCGTTGAATCTGCGAGGCAAGAAAACGCCGGTGCCGGTACAGCCTCTTTTAGCATTAGATCCGGCCACAAAAGCGGAGCTGATGCTGGATGCAGATCGGTGTTTGTTTTGTTGAACTTGCAGAGGAGGCCAAGCAGACTGCGGCAGACCAAGAGGCCGGACATATCTGCTATTTCCGTAGCTTGTACCACCTATTCCTCTGCTTTGATCTCGATTTTGTTGAAGATGATTTGGCCCTGCCTTCAATTGTTGCCTTCCCCAAACAGAATACGATTGATTAAGTTGATCCAGGTTCTCCAAACGAGAAACACCATAAGCGAATCTCTGATCCGAGTAAAACGAGGTATTTTGATTCAACCGCGAAACATCGCCGGCGTTTGCACAAATCGGTTCGCACAAGTCATTTCTAGTCCCTGGAGGCGTCGTCGGAGGCGACAGCTCGCCGTTTGCGCTGCCGTTGCTCCACACCGACCAACTTCCGATTCCAGAGAGTGTCGATTTCGGTGACCCCGAGCTAGTCCCCTTCTGTCGAATCGAAGAAGCAAACAAACAAATCAGTCGAGATTCATCTAGTCAAACACAAAAACAAAGTAAATCTAAGAGAAGAACAAGTGATTTCGCAACCATACAAGTCTGAGTCTACTACCTCAGGATCGAGAGCGAGACTCCGAGTCAATCCAGCAGCGATCTCATCTTCATCGCTGCTTTCAGCTTCATTAGAGTCAACGGGAGACAATGAGATGAACTCGTAGGGGAACTCAACCGGGAAGCTGAAAATGGAGTTGTCAGCGTCTTCCAGAGTGAGAAATCCATTAGGGAGGCTGAGTTTTGAATCTGAAATTGAGGCGGCCATGAATGGTTACTGAAGATGAATCGTAAAGCAGGGAAGAGATATTTATATAGAGAATAAAAAAGAGAGGGAAAATGCAAAATGAAAGATTGAGTGATATAGTCAGTCACATAGGAGAATGGATAATTAAAGTCCAGTTGAATATTGGTGGGTTTTGCAGAGTGTTGTGGTGGCCCAAACTCTTAAGCTGGACTACTCGAAGTGGACGCAAATTGTGGAGGAAAGATACTTCTTTTATTTTACCCAAAAAATTGATTTCTTAGAAGACATTTCTGCACTTAATTTTATACAGTACTTTATAGTATTTGATTTGTTCTACTAAATTATTTTTCAATTTTCATAAAATGAACACTTATTCTTTCTAAAATTTTATAAACTCTCAGAAGTGATAAAAAAATTTCAAAAAAGGAGTTAACTTGTGTATGTCATGGGATAACTATCTCACTAGTATCTTGTTATTCTGGACAATAAATCAATTTAACCCACTTCAATTTTTTTAATCAAAATATCTTTAGTTATAAATTTGAAGATCCACTTTAGTTCACTTTGGTTCAACTTTCATAAAATGAAAAGAACATCATCTAGAGAGGTTATACAATATTATGAAAATTATTACTTATAAAAAAGGGGGTTAAACCTTTTCCCTGTTCATCAGAGTTTTAGATTCGAGCATCTTGGCTAAAGAACCATAAGCGTATCTTTATTATATTTAAAACCGATGCTAGACGTCAATTACTATTGGTTTCACAAGCTTTCCCTAAGCCATTTTGTGTAAGTAAATTTATACTATGTAGAAAGAAAAGTTTTTACCGCACCGATGTAACTCAAACCTGCTTTACCTTTAGCATTGGTCGTCTACCTGGCCCCTGAGCAAAATCTTATTCATAGTACTTATGATTAATTCATTCCCCTAGTTATTCAAGATTTTAATTCTTATTAGTTATAGACAGAAAAATTTTTATTTGTCACAGAAAACTTCACAAGTCACATTTCATCTATGAAGTTCCAATATTATCACAACTCAGATGCTAAAATTAGCAAATATTTCAGTATCATTTTTTCAATTTGCCTAACTGCATTGGAAATAATATGAAGTACAATTTTCATTAAATTCAATATATAATTCGAATTTGAAAATTTTAAAATAAAATACAATCTCAATCACATGACTAAAACTAGTCATTGGTAACAAATATAATAATTTCATTTACTTCCTGACTTATTTTAAAGAAAATGGAAATGTTATAAAATCACGGTAGATGTTCAATACAAGTAGGGAAGTACTCATCCAGATACCAATATTAGTTCATAGAAACACCGGATAAGCTAATACACGAGCAACCACATTTTACCTCTTTATCAATAAGGCTAAAGAGGCATCCAACACAAGGATGTGTCAGGCTCTGATCATAAATTATCATGGTTTTAAAAAATTGGACAGGATCGATCGATCAGATCGGGTTTGACCGGAACCAGACTGGACCATCCAGTTAGACCGGGTTTCATAGGAATCAGTCATTGGTCTAGTCGATTTCCACTCGATTCTCAGTTTCGTCAAAGATCGAACATTGACTGATTGAACCGATCATCGATTAGTTCAACTAGCCGGTTCACTTATCCTTATTAAAAATAAAATTTTCATATTTTTACAATACACAAGAATCGAACCTAAGACCTCCAACTTGTTATCTATTATGCCTACTACTTAAATATAACACTTATTAAATATATATTTCCATTTTATATATTTTATCGTATCTATGTAAAACTTTTATTTAGTTTTAAATTACATATTTACTTTATTTATTTATTTGTTTATTTAATGTATTGTGTAAATAAATTCATCATATTTTATTTAAATAATATTTTTTCAATTAAAATTGAATTGTGATATTTAATTTACAATTTTAAAAATTAAAATAATATTTATTTATTAAGTTATAAAGGATATTGAATTTACATTAATTTTTTCAATAAAATATATATATGTATTGGAAATCTTCATTTTCAAATGTGATTATAAATCTAAGTTTAACTATAATATAAAATGATTTTTACTAATTTTTTAATTTAATTTATAATACATGGTCTTATCTGAACTAAATTTAGTTGAATACAAAAATAATTTAACCTTCATTTTTCATCAATTTTTATATATTATTATGTTGTATTTTTTAAATTGAAAAATAAACTTTGTACATGAAGTATTAATATTAAAAATATTATTAATTATTGAAACAATGTAACTTATATTATTTGTTTGATATTAAATTATTAAAAATATTAGAATTTGACAAATTTATAAAAAAATCTAGTTCGATTATCGATTTAATGCAGTTGAATTTTAAATCTATGACTCACCATCTTCATTGATTTGATGATCGATCCGAATATGAAAATAATGTAATTTACAGAGTAAAATTGAAAAACATGTCCAATGATTCGCTCAATTTCAAAACGAGGATTGTAGAATTTTTTTCTCAAAAGAGAGCTCGAGGTTTCGAACTTATCAAAACAAAAGTTTTCCCTCGACTCCGTCAATGAAGCTCACGTCGTACATGTGGATAATTTCGAAAATCATAAAAAATCTTCTTCTTCCTCTTTCTCTGATTTTTAACCTAATCTCTCCACAGTTGACCCAAATTAGATCTGTGAACTTCATCTACCTAAAATTATCCATACGATTTCTTCAAATTTAGCTTTCAATCAAAACTATCTAAAACTCTCTCTGTCATTTTCATACTTTCAAACCTTTCTAAACTCACAATTGTTTACCATACTCAAAGCACCTTCATCAGACTGTGTATTGGCGGTGTCAGACGAGGCTAAACACCAATTGGTTTTCACGAATTTTAGATCCGAGGAACTTATGTGTTAATTCTAAAGCTTTTTCTTCCACTAATCAATGGTTATGCAACAGCAAGTTAATATTTTTCTAGAAAAATTGTGGGTCTCAATCTCATAACTAATTAAGCAAATTTTGAATTTGGGATGAGATGAGAATGTGGAATGATAGAGGAGAAGAGAGTAGTAGAACGTAGCAATTTAAATTTACGAAATGGCGGCATCTAAAGCGTGATGAACACAAGTAGCCATCTTAACCATATGGAAATTGGAACTGAAAGAGGGTCGTTGAAGGGTTTCTTCTTGTTTCATCATGATTGCAGAGATTGAAGAAATGAATTGTTTTGACTCGTGATTGGAATGAGAAAACATGAAGCTTTTTAATGGCGGTCAGAATGATTAGAATCCTGATCTAGCAGCTTGATTGGAGATTGAAGAGGTGTGAGCCCATGATCCTAAAATTCATTGAATTCATTTTCAATTACAGGGAAAAAATGAAAATTAGAGCTGCCAAATGGAATAGCAATCGTCAATTATCGGTTTCGAGGTTCATGGCAGTAGAGAAGGGAAGGAAATGAAGAACTGAATTTTTTTTTTTGCTTTTACACTGTGCAAAACAAGTGTTTCCGAAATTACCTTTGTGCTACATCAGTCTCATTGACAAGTTAAGGGATAATCCTTTTTGTTGATGACATTTGCAACCTTAACAACCCTTTCTAGAAAAAAAATTCCACAATCCTCATTTAAAAAATGAGCGAAATCATGTGACATGATTTTGAAATTTACCTTAAATTACCTTATTTTCTCAGTTATCATTGTTATCTAATTTCATACGTAAAGCTTTAGATTTTCCCAATTATCATACATAAACTAGCTTATTTGTTATTGTAGATTATTTGTCACAACACAATTTTGACTATGGTCACGTAAAAATTCACATGTTCAATGATTTGAGCACATTTTAAGTTATATTCTATGACTCAAATGTCATTTCGGTAACTAACCTATATGAAATTGCCTATTTGATGTTTGATCTATTAAATTTTTATCTATATATTGTCTGACCTATCCAATTTTATTACAAAAATATAACGGACCATTGAGGGTCGAAAAGTACATGCATGGTTAGGAAAATATGTTCATACTCTAAATGATAGTATTATTACATTTTTTTGTGTTATTATATGAACACTTAACTACTCAAATTGAATAGGTTATACATCAAATAAGCAAAATTGACCCAAAAAAATTTAGTGGTCCATCCGGACATTTTAATAAATAGATAATACAAATTTGAATTATATAAGTGTAAAAAAGTTATTTAACACTGTCAATTTCACATTCAAATTTCTCTTAATGTTAAAACAATAATGTTAGGAGTAAGGTCATGTTCTCTTCAATTACAATTTAATTAAATTAAATTAAGCTCAATTAAATTTAGTCTAGTTCAGCGATGTGTAGTTATAAATTTACACTGAAATAAATTCAGTTCAGTTTAGTTCAGTTAAGTTTTCATAATTTGAAGTGAACATGATCTAATAGTTAATAATAAAAAAATCATGCATATTAAAACAAGTCTCATGAAAAAATCTATTCATCATTCAAATTTTTTCTCAATAAGCCAAATAAATACGAAAGATTCAGAATAAATACTGAATTTAACGTTACCTAATCAAAAGTGAAATTTCAACACCAAACTACTGAATCCCAACAAAGTAAGAGCACAAATTAACAAAACGATGAATCTTTGTAAACAAAAAAAATAACAAACTAAATCATGCAACAAACTAAATCATGTAACTTATATACACATACACATATATATAAATTACATGATACACACACGCATATACACATATATACACTAGTAGAAAAATGGTCATTGGCGTCGGTTTTGAACCGATGCCACAGCCCGCGACATAATTATTTTTTAAGTTCTGGCGTCAGTTTGAAAACCGACGCTATTGTTAAGTATTAGCGTCGATTTTTTTCCAACTGATGCCATTGTGATGACGTTAATGTTAAGTATTAGCGTCGGTTTTTATTCCAAACGACGCCATTGTGATAATAACTATATTAACTACATGGTTCAGCGCTTATATTGATTTCGTGTCGGTTCTTAGACAAACCGACGTGATTTCATTTAATGTTTTTAAAAAATTTAAGCTTTTTATTACATACATATCTATATTCAACCAATTAAAATACAATTACTCTCAAATTTTAATAAAAAAAACTATCGACATTGGAATCATCACAATTATAAACAATGCAAAATAAGAAATATAAACAAGAATCTAATACTGGAAGAATAATTTCATGAGAACTAATAAGTTCTATAATTTGATATTCGAAATGGAAAATGTTATATATCCACTACAATTTCAAGTCAAAGATAATAAAACTAAAAATAAAGCACTCCTATTCATAAAACTAGCTACTTTAACATAAAAATTATCAAATGAGAAGCCAGCATGTCGGTAACCTCTTGTATCTCGAGATCGGTGTAAGGATCGGTTCTTGCAAAAGACTAAAATTCAAAGGATATATACATATATGATCAATAATACAACCGAAAGAAACATGGAAAACCAGCTCAAGAATAGAACTCTAAACAATCAATAAAGCAAATTATGAATCATCTGCCAAGAAGGATAAACAGATATGCATATAGAACTTTTCCAGAAATTATGACAATTGAACACCTAATTAACTCATACATTTTATTTAACTATGCTTAATAACCAGAAAATTATTCCAACAACAAATTTCTTAATTCTATAAATTATACGAGGTAAGACAGAAAAAGAGACTTGCAGTGCTGATTATTGCCTTGTTTCAACAATAAGCAGTCAAAACTTTGCAAAAAATAACAAGAATTGTGAAGAAAGATGACCTCTAAAGCAGATTATTCTACAAAAATTCTGAGAAATCTAAGAGTAATCATGGCTTCCAGAAAAAAAAAATCCTAACATGAATATTTGTTAATTCCAAAGTATCAAATATCAATATTAATTATACACCTGTAGATCAAAAGCATAGAACAGACAGAATTTTAAAACAGAATCTGACCTAATACAAAGACCATGATAGAAACAGAGTCTATCCTAAAGCATAAACAACAAAAGCAACTATAACAAGTTTAAGTGCTATAATTTTCAAACGGAATTACTTGCGAAAGACATGTTGAATCACCATGTTCCAGATAGGATAGAAAGGTAATTTGAATCATGCTTAATAACAAAGAAGATAATTCAGTTCCTTAGTCCATCCTTCCCGTATCATGTAAAGTGCAGCAACCTCGATAATGTTCGCCAGCTCAGCACCAACCATTCCTTTTGTTATACTTGCAATAGCCATGAAGACAATATTATCAGCCATAGGCTTCTTACGAGCATGAACCTAATAGATATAACAAAAAAAGATATATAAATAAATAAATAAATAGGAGATGAGAAAAAGCTAGCAAGCTAAAGAATAAAAAAAGCCTTAAGTAGTACAATTATCACCATAAGGATTTCCATGCAGCCTATAAGGCCAAGTTTTGGGATATAAATTTTTCTATCATATTGCCCACGTCTCACAAGTGCTAGATCTAAAATGTCGGATCAACTGGTAGAAGCAATAGTGACAACTTCTCCTCTTCATTCAAATCTATCCAAGCATACAAGGAGTTGGAATTTTCATCCATTAGCATCATCTCTATGCAGTGGTCTGATTTGTATAAACAACTGCAGAAAAGTGTGAGTGAAGTTAAGAAACTGAACGAACCTGATTTAGACTGGCATCGCGTTCTTGTCCACCAAAACCTTTAATCAAGCCATGCGCTCTTCCAACAATATCCATTTCATCAATAAAAACAACAGATGGAGCCTATTAAAACAAGAATGATATTAACGCAAATCCATGATATGCTCCATATGAAGACCTTGTCTAGGAATGGTACAAGTATAAATAGATGACAAATAAAAAGACGAAGGCAACAATTTGGTTACATTTTCCCGAGCTTATACATACAACCGAGGAAATGACACATGAACCGGACCTGACCGGAGCCCAATTTGAGAAATTACTTCTGTTATAAACTTAACCGAGGCAATTATTAGCACAATTCCAATTATTTTTCCCTCCTCTAGGTGCGTGTTCGGAAATTAATCCAAACATCCCTCTGTTATTCATTAACCGAGACATTTTTGGCGAGGCCAAAAACCATTTTCCACTAGTGAGTTACCGGTATAAAGTGTAGCACTTGCAAGCAAAGCATATACAACATATAAGTCATAAGGGTGACATATAGAAACAGGAGTAGTTAGGACTTAAAGAGATTAAGGTTGTGATTTATGAACAACTGTGGACTCTATGCTTCTGTCATTTGCATGTGCCAGTGATCATCCTATATTTTCCTTTTTTCTATGTTCGTAGGCTGTAGATTAGTTTTTTTTTGCGTGTCATTGTATTCAAAAGAAATTTAAATTATAACAACATATATGAACATGACATGGATAATAATAACAGAATTCAAATTTTCTATCCTTAAAGAATAAAACATGATTCTGGTATCATCAACACCACAGAACAATTATTCATTCATATTAAAAATGACAATATTTTACAATGTGAAGAAAATGTAAACAGAATATGCAAACTGAATAAACTTGATTCAACTTTGGATTTATCATATAACATAAAATCAGAAGCTAAAACAAAATCAAAAGCTAAAACAAAATGAGAAGCTAAAACAAAATCAAAAGCTAAAATAAAATCATATAACATTGCACATTTAATTAATCTTGCGCACCGAACAGAGAAGATGGCATAAATTATTGCACATTTAATTAATCTTGCTGCCCCATAAAATAATCGTACTGTGTATATAAATTAAAGTTGTTGCAGCATATACAAGTTTCTCAGCATGTGAATTAAGCACATGTACATCTATTATTCAGTTTGTTAAAGCTATTTATTTAATTCATTTTTCTTAACTTCGACAATTTCTTAACCGCATCCCAGTTGAGGATAGCTCAAAAGGCTCCCCCAAAACTAAAGTCCGTACAAGAATAGCTGCATCATTTTTGTATTAAGAATTGGGTTAAAAGAATAGCCAAAGAGTGACTAAATTTGCCACAATGACATTTCCATATTCAAGGAGCTGGTTTTGAAACTGAACAACATAATTCGCTCGCTAAGTGGAGGAACAAGGTTGAACATATTAGCAGAATGCAAATATCAATTAGCTAGCAAAACATCATATTAAAATAAAAGCACAACTACTCTCATGAACATGGGATAACACTACAAGTCATATTTTCAGAAAATATATAAATCCAAATTCACACCCATAGAGTACTAATAATAACTGACCTAGCCCGTGCTATAATCTAAAAAATCAAGCACCTTTAGTTTTAAGTCAAACCAACATAACTCGTAATTTACTTAGACAGAAGTGATGATCTAAGCAATCCAAGAAACACAACCAAATTTATGCTCAACAAGCAGAGTTTACAGCATAAATGTCATACGAATTTACAAAGTTAATCGTACGAGGCACACTAGAGCACCATACAAGTAAATAGACAGGTGGACAGAAAGAATCACCATTTGACTAATTCTATTTAACAAGAGCCAAAGAAAATACCCAAAGACAAACTGATCAGAAATCCTAAAATTCAATACCTAAAGATAAACTAATCAGGAACCCTAAAATTCAATACTCAACACAAGTTCTTACCTAACGAAAGTTGATGAGGAATGAGGCGAGAGACGGCGGCAAGACTAATTACAGAACGGCGAAGCAAAGATGGCAACACTGTACATGGGGTTTACAGAGGCGGGAGAAAATTTTTTTGGAGAAGTAAGATCTTTGAAGAGTCAACGGCAATATTGAAGAATGGTGGACGGAGTCGACGGTGGCAGAATCGACGACGAGATTGAAGAACGACGGATTCTTTGCAGCGGTATAGGGAGATCGACAGAGAAGTCGAGTGATAGGAAAGAAAAAGTGATTAACTTTAAGTAATATAATTGAGCAATACCATCAATTAATATAATAATAACCGACGGTATTGCTCAAATTACAATCTCGTCGGTTATTATATTTAAGACCGACGGGATTAATATAAAATTCCATCGATTTATATTAATAACCGACGGGATTTTCCTCCGCTCATTTTTAACTTCAATACAGTGCTCTTTCGGCGTCAACTCCGTTCATAACTGACGGGAATTGCATGACGCAACATGCCACTTCTCTACTAGTGATATATGTATATGTATGTATATGTATGTATGTTTGTGTGTGTGTGTGTGTATATATATATATGTATGTATGCATGCATGCATGTATATGCACACACACACACACACACACACACACACACACACACACACACACACACACACATACATGTACACACATACATATATACATATATATAGATACACACATACATATATACATATACATACATACATACATACATACATACATACATATATACATATACACACACACACACACCTACATATATATATATATGTACATACATATATGTACATACATCTATGTACATACATACATATACATATATGTATGTACATATATATATATACATATGTACATATATATATATACGTATAGATATCTATAT